>CAUYPK010107862.1:0-10499 GCA_963574355.1 Loris lydekkerianus | reverse complement strand
CAAAAAAAAAAAAAAAAAAAAATATATATATATATATATATATATATATATATATATATATATATATATATATATATATTAGAAGCAGGTTGGTTTCGTTTTTTAGGTACTGTAAATTTATAATTACTCGTTTTTTTAAGTTACAAATCATACACAAATAATCAAGAAAAAAATGTGATTTTATGCCAGGAAAATAACAGAGAAACAATTCCTCATGTTTAATATAACATAAGCCTCACACATTATCCAAAATATATGTACTACAAATTATTGGAATGTCTAAATTAAATCCACCTTCCTATTACAGTTGAACCTGAGAAGGAAACAAAACTGTATTCCTTATGAACATTTTTAGAACTTGTTACATAAATAAATATACATTCTTAAAAATGTAATTCAGCATCAAAATTCAGTAACAGTAAAGTGGACCAAATATATTCATATATTAGTTTGACCTAAGTCTGGGAATTGGGCCAGACTTTTCAAATTATACTATCATTATTTACAAAAAAAGGAAATGTTAACTAACATTATTGAATAAAAGCACATATACACAGGCATAACAGGAAATAAAATAAATGTCAACGTTAACAAATGTTACGATGTGTATATACATAGACACACACTAATGCAGATACAATATCCTCTTAAGCAGTGTTGGAAACAGTAGTATGCCAGATGAAAATGCATGCAATCCGTTTGGCTGTAGGCTACATGTTCACTGTGCTATCCAAATGCACAAGAAAGCCATAGCCACAGTTGCTTGAAATGAAATTGAAATTGCTCATTTTGCACTTGAAGTTTTTGCTTACTACTTTTCTTGATCAAGGGCAGCTAATGAATTTTAGGTGTTTGCAAAAACAACTAGTTTAAATTGTACCTTAGTCTTCTGTATTTTTTAGATGCATCTTTTATACTATCAGCTTTTATATATTTACAGAAAAATTTGCTTATGTTCAGAAAGCTTACATTTTATATTCCAGACTGACCCTGTTTAAAGGCATTTGCTACCGTCAGTTTGGTTAAGGGCAAACACTTGCCCATTGTTTTTTTGTTATTGTTGTTTGGATTCATTATTAAGAAAATAATATTTTCTGCTTAAAATAGTTTTCCTAATCGGGCTAGACATTTAGGCCACCTATCTAGACAAACATCCTGCTCTTCTATCTGAGATATTTGGGCTCTCTTTATCCATCCTAGGGTTTTGTGCACTTCTAAGATGAGCATCTTGGTGTGGGGTCCTGATTTTCCCAGTGACTTAGCAGCACAGTAATTTGCCTGAAATGTTGATGAGCTCAGACAAGAAGGAAGCAATGATGACAGGAAAATGCTGCCTTGGGGAAGAAATAGTTTGTGGCTGGAGATTCGTGCTACCCAGCCCCTCTTCTCAAATGATATTTATACTTGAAAGACTGTTAAGAGTGTGCATTTACAGAAGCAATGTGGTTACTTTAGAAATTATATATATGTAGATGCATATAAATCTATACGTGTACCAGGCCATGCTTAAACTTGTTTCTTTTAAAGGCTAAAAAAAGAAAAATGTACTTCTCTTCAAGAAAAGTCCAAACCTTCACTGAGAACAGTAATCCAATATTTTAAGCAAGAAACTGAGAAGGTTTTAAGTAAGAAGCCATTCTTCCAGGCAAAAAGCAAATATACAGTCAGTGCCAGCAATCAGAAATCCTGTGAAAAGATATGATGAAAACTGAGATTTATAACATGTATGTGTATGGATTTATCTGTCTTTCTCGACTTTAAAGCCACAGATATTTTTCCTTGAGAAAAGAATAAGTAACATTAAATGTTAAAGGAAATCAGAAGAAATATTTTAGAAGAGAAAATAAATTCCTATTATGTTGTCAACTCCAACGCCAAACGTAAAACATTTCTCGATGATTGAAGGTTAGTTTGAGGAAGAAAAAACCATCATTGTTATTATTACGATCATTTCTGCGACCACTAATTAGTTGTAGTTTTACTTTTGGTGGTGTTACTTGCAAATGGCTAGCATGAAGTATAGCAGGCCTGATTTGTTATTTATTATAAAAAAGATTGATTTTTGTATTTATTACATAAAGAGATTGATGTTTTTATTTATTATATAAAAAGATTGTATTTTTTCATCTTAAGGGAATATTTTAATGAAATTGTCTAATCGTATGTTATAAATGTATCAAGGCCAAATCGAATCACGTGTCAGTGGCAAACTCTCTCTTCTCCCCTGTCGAGGGTCCTACTTTCCATCTGTCACCGTCATTTTTAAGACTCCTTGTCCTCAACCTCTGTTGTAAGTTGTCTTTTTCCTGCAGCTCTGCTCTTGCAGCTGACATTATTTTAAATGTTTATTAATGGCTGCGATTCATTTTTAAAAGCAAATTTAAATATTACTAATAAATCCATATCTTATTTTACTCTCTGAAAGTGATTAGTAATATGCATTGTTTTATGAACTTGTCCATACCTACTCTGGTGTCATTCTGCACTTAATGAGCTGCATTTCTTTCATGTTAGTGTAGGCAGATTTACTCATTCCTTTTCATGGCTACATAGTATTCCTGTTTCTAAATTAATCCCCTTAAAGAGGCTAGTGGTTTAATTTGTTTGCATTTCACACTAAGTTGAACAATGCCTTTGCGAGCATCTAGCTGTTTTGTCACTCTCCAAGTACGAGCATCCACGCACCGGGTTCTCTGTCCACGAACACACCACACGTTCCCTTCATGAAAGTTTGTATAAACAGTGGTTTTTTGTTTGTTTGTTTTTGCAGTTTATGGCCGGGGTTGGGTTTGAACCCACCACCTCCGGCATATGGGGCCAGCGCCCTACTCCTTTAAGCCACAGGCGCCGCCTGTGAAAATAGATTAAAAAAAAAAAAAAAAAAGTGACAGTTCTCATACACTTAGAATTATAATAAGTCTACACAGTAATAAGCCAGCCACATGTGTGGAAATAAATTGCATTTTTGTATTAAATATCAATGATAGGAAACCTTGCATAAATATCAATGATAAAATTCAAAGCTAGGTAAGAATTCACTAAAACCAGTTCACATACTATCTCTTCAAATCTGGTTTAAAAGAGGCTATGACATAATTTTAAGATTAAAGACCTTCTGGAATTGGGATCTATGGAAAAGAGATAATAGCTCTATATGATCCTAGCAACGCCACTCGACAGAGGCACTTTCTTTTCATGCTAAAGACTAAATAAGGGATCTGCACACCCAGCTTCAGCCACCTCTCATTTGTTACATGGTGCTAGATTTTCTATTAATTAAAAGTTAACATTTTTCTTTTTTTTTCTTTTTTTGAAAAGAAAACTTGTAGGGACAAAACTGACTGTTCTCTTCACATTAAAATAGCTTTTTGACAGAGAGGTGAGCGTTGGAGTTCGAGGGGAGGGTGAAGCTTAGTGATGAAATGGTTTGAACCCTTGTGGAGATAGTGCTGCTGTGATGAGTTATCTAAACAGAATGAGTCTCAAGTCAGTTCAAAGAATCCTACCTCTTCATATTTCATAGCGATAATCTCAGAAGAGCACTTGGAGATAGAAAATTTCATTCTATTTTGAAAAGTGACTCTTCATAAAACAAAACCCTTTATGAGAGTTTATTCTTTTGAAAAATTGTGTAAGAACAGGACAAGTAACTGAACAGCAAGGGGTGGTGGTGATCAGGTTTTGACCACATTAGACTGTCACCTCCTGCCTCAAAATTTATCAAGCTCTGGAAAACCTACTGAAGTTGTAGGAAGTAGCCAAGTGACTGCTATGGGTGCGTACACTTGAATTATGAATGTGGTGTTACATGATGTTTCTTTTTTGAGGGGAGAAGGATATCCGAGGCTGTGGGGCCTATGTGGTTCAGCCTCCAATACTCTCCACATTTTCCACCTCATGTGTCAGGTCAAAATTGTAATAACAAATCTCACAGCAGCTGCCTATGATGTGTCCAGTTCTGACTCAAATGAAAGCATTTATCATTTCTCTCCACTTCGTGAATGCACATGCACACACATTTTCAAATACAAAGTCAAAAGACATTTCAAAATTTGTATAGAATCCTTCTGTCTTAAAAAGAAATCCAAAAAAGCAGTACTTTGAAACCTTGTTTAGTATTAAACAAATGGTGAGATTTTGTCCACTTAAATGTTTACGTCTCTGGGTCTGTTAGATGTTTTAATTTGTATATTTGAAATGAAAATAACAGGCTAAATTTAACTTATCCAAAGGTTCTCCTGACTGATCCCTTTTAATGTCTTAAAATCTGAAGACTAATTTTTCAATTTTAGTGATATTATTTGACATACATAACAAAGTTATTTTGTATTTTATACTTTTCTGAAAATTTTCATTTTTACTTAATATGTAATCCACACCCATAACAACATTATTAAATTATTAATTGTAGTTTGCTTAAATGACTTGCCTTGAATTTCTTTTGGGATTTAGAGGGAGAAAAATCCTGTTATTTCTAATATTATTATACTAGTCCAATAACATTTCAATTGAATTTTACAGTAAAAGGCCTTTGAAAATATAACCTATATTTGGATTTATGTTTAACACTTTAGTAAGTATTATCAAAATTTGAAATTTTATTTAAATAAACTCTTTTTATAGAAAACATAGTATCTGTATTTTTGGGGAGGGTGAGAAGACATATTCCTTTGATATCATTCTATTAATTTTTATGTCTCATTCGTTACTAATAAATCAAATTATTATTTTCTTATTTTAAATGCATTCCATAATTAATATATTTAACTCAACATATGAGCCAACAGTGTCACAACAGAAGATTTATTTGGAAAAATGGAGTAAGGCTCTACAATTAAAAATGTAGTTGATTAAGAGGTTACAAAATTCTGCCTACTCATAAAAGCAAACATTTATTCTTTGATATGATATATTCATTAAATATCCTTTCTATGTAATCACTGTCTTAGGCTTTCAGTTTATAGTAATAATTAAAATTGTTCATAGGACCTTGCTACTTACATAAAACTTACGGTCCTATGTAAGAAAATATATGAGAGAAATAATTATATTAACATATAGATGAATACTTGAATTGATCGAGATGATTGTTCTGACAAAAAGATACCTAAGTCAAAGGAACTAGCTTAAAATTAGGGGATTAAGGAAGGCTTTCCAAAGAATTGTTGATTGGGCAGAAAGAAATCCGCAGACTGAGATTGCCAGATAAGCAGGGTGGGGGAGGATCAGTACAGAAGTCCTGGGGTAGAAGGCGGCATAGGGTGCCCTATTCAAAGGAAAGAAGTTCCTGGTGGTGGAGAAAGCTGAGGCTCACACTATGTGAGTGGAGGTAAAGTATTCTGGGACGTGATTATGCAAGCAACCAGGAATTTATCCAAAGGAATGGGGAAAACCACTACAAGGGTCCTGTGTGGAGTGATGGTGGCAGGATCAGCTTTGCAGTTTCAAACTTTGTCAGGGTGCATCGCGGGGGAAGACTGGAGAGGCCCAGATTGAATGATGGAGGAAAAGTCAGGGGCACGATTGCTAGCTCAGGAGAGACATGACAGATGACGGCAAAATAAATTGGGCAGGAAGGTGAGATACTCTACTTTTTTTGGTTTGATACATGTTTTCAAGTATCTCAAATCCAGAATGCTATTCAATGCATTTAACAAGTGGAACAAGAATAAGCATAAACAAAAGAACGTGGGACACTGACCAATCAGAGCACAATCCAAGACACATGTGAATATCTGCTTTGGGAGCCTGACCAATCAGAGCACAATCTCAGACATGTGTGCATATTTGGGAGCCTGACCAATCAGAGCACAATCCCAGACATGTGTGCATATCCTCTTTACAAGGCAATATGGTTTTAAAATACTCTTTCAAATCTATATAAACAAAGTGAAAATGTTAAAAAGTCATTTTATGCTTTGGCTTTCCCGATGATTAGACTTTTAGTACCTCACATTTTATTGCAGCTTGAAGAGATATGCTTTTTAGTAGCACTTTTGCCTTTTTGCCACCTAAAATAATGGCAAATGATACTTTTCCTTTTTAATAAGCAACTGCCAGATCAGGACTACCAGATGTCAATACTTGAACAAAGGAATATTGCAACCAAACCCCTAAAATACTACCTGTTTTTCCTAAAGAAAGCATCTCACTGAATATCTGGAAAGCTATTGTCTTCCAATTATGGCTCTATTATGAGTTACCATATCTTAACTGCAGCTGTAATGTAACTGACCAACACAGATGTTGAGATCAATAGCCAATAAAACGAGGTAAAAGGTGTCTGAGTGAAAGAGACACAATTTTTTGTCTCTAAGAAAGTATGTCTTGGTTAAATGTATTTTAACTCCTGATATTTTGTATATTTTTAATAATAGACTTGAATTTTACTAAAATCTCTGCAAGAGCTAATCAATATATTTAATTATGTACTCTCTCCCTTTGTGCTTAAATAAGATCAGTGCATGTTTTAGATGAGAAATTCTGTGCCATTTAATTTCATTAGAAAAACAATTACTGGTGGGAATACTTGTAAGCTCTTTCTACTGTTCAAATCAAAGGCATATTATAAGTAAGCCTTTGGTGAATACAGTTGAAGAGCTTAATTTTCAGTCTCAAAATTTACAGCATAAATGGTAATGAGATATTTCTTTATCTTCCACAAAACTATATTTTCATACATAAATAACATGTTTTAATAGTATTCCAAATGAAAAAAGAGAAACAGATCTCAAATCTCAAAAAACACTTTTTGATCATTGAGGCTGTTAATTTATTTTTCTTCTTTCATCATTTCATTTTTGATTGATCTATAATATTTTATAATTTATGGATACTTCTGATAATTATGTTACAAGCATAGAAGCATGAAATAACTGTCAGGCCTTCTGAGTTATCTGTCACCTTGAGTATTTAGTATTTCTGTGTGTTAGGAACATTTCAAGTTCTCTCTTCTAGCTACTTTGAAATAGACAATGCTTTGTCGTTAACCACAGCTACTGTACTTTGCTATCTAACATTAGAATTTATGCCTTCTGTATCATTAACAGCATCTGCTTTTATAGTGGGGGGAGGGTGCCTTTTAGAAATAGCCACTTCGAATTCTATCTAACTGTGTTTCTACCCATTGACCAACCTCTTTTAATCTCAGCCACACCCCTTCCCAGCCTTGGTATCTATCATTCTACATTCTACACCCAGGAGATACAATTTTTAGCTCCCACATGTGAATGGTACATTTGTCTTTTTTGTGCCTAAATTATTTCACTTAACAAAAAGACCTTAAGTTCCATCCATGTTGCTCAAAATGGCATCGTTTAATTCTTTTTGTATGATCAAATAATAATCCATTGTGTGTAGATACCACCTTATCTTTCCATTCACCCATGGGTGGATACTTAGGTTGCTGCTGTGAATAGTGCTGTGACAAGCATACAAGTTCAGGAATCCCCTTGGTATACTGATTTATTTTTCTTTGGATAAATATCCTACAGAAGGATTGTTGGATCCTATGGTGCTTCTAATTTTAATTTTTGAGAAATCTCCATACTTGTTTTTCATAGTGGCTATGCTGATTATATTACCACCAAAAGCGTATAAAAGTTCCCTTTTTTTCTGCATCCACACCAGCATCTCCTTTTTTTCTTTTGGCTTTTTAAGAATAGCCATTTTAATTGAAATGATATACCATTGTGGTTATGATTTGCATTTCTCTGATGATTAGTGATGCTGAACATTTTTTCATATACTTATTAGTGATTTGTATAATTTCTTTTGAGAAATGCCCATTCATGTCATTTGGCCACTTTTTATTTATATTTATTTATTTATTTTGAGACAGTGTCTCGCTTTGTAGCCCCCTGTATAGTGCCATAGTGTCATCGCTCACAGCAACCTCAAACTCTGGAGCTCAAGTGATCCTCTTACCTCAGCCTCCCGAGTAGCTGGGACTATAGTTGTCTGCCACAATCCCCAACTATTTTTAGAGACAGGGTTTTGCTTGCTCAGTCTGGTCTCCAACTTCTTAGTTCAAGCAATCTCCCTGCCTCAACCTTTCAGATTGCTGGGATTACAGTTGTGAGCCACTGCGCCCAGCCTACCACTTTTTTAAAAAGTACTTTACCCACTTTTAAATGGAAATATTACTTTTGTTGTTGTTGTTGTTAAATTGAGTTCCTTGAATATTCTGGATATTCCAGTCAGCTGAATAGTTTGTACATTTTGTATCATTAAACAGATTGTCTGGCAATCCATTTACTATAGCTATTAAAAATGGGTTGAGACGGGCAGCAACTGTGGCTCAGTGGGTAGGGAGCCAGCCCCATATGCCAAGGGTGGTGGGTTCAAACCCAGCCCTGGCCAGCTAAAACAGCAGTGACAACTGAAACAAAAAATAGCTAGGCATTGTGGCAGGTGCCCGTAGTCCCAGTTACTTGGGAGGCTGAGGCAAGAGAATTGCTTAAGCCCAAAAGAGTTGGAGCTGTGATGATACGGCACTCTACTAAGGGCAATAGAGTGAGACTCTGTCCCAAAAAAAAAAAAAAAAAAAAAAAAAAAAATGGGTTGAGAAATACATTTTACCACGGAGGTGAAATATCTATACAAGGAGAATTATCCAACACTGATGAAAGCAATTGAAACAGAATGAACACTCCATGATTTTGCATTGAAAGAATTTATATTGCTAAAATAGCCATGCTGCCCAAAGCAGCTTCCAGTATCAAGACAATCTCTATCATTACTAGCATTATTTTTCACAAAACAAAATAATAAATTCTAAAGTTTATATGGGATCAAAAAAAGCACATATAGAAAAAAAATCAACTGTGAGTGCAAAGAACAAAGCTGGAAGCATCACACTATCTGATTTCAAAATATATTACCAGGCTAGAGTAACCCAAACAGCATAGTGCTGAGATGAAAACAGACATGTGGACCAGTGAAACAGACTAGAGAAGACAGGAGTATAGCCACATATTTGCATCCAAGTGATCTTTTGACAAAGACAAAAATAATTTCCATTGAGAAAGGAAACCCTCCTTAATAAACAGTGCTGGGAAACTTGGATATCCAGATGGAAAAGAATGAAAGTGGACCCCTATCTCTCACCATATACAAAAATCAAGTTCAAGTGGATTAAAGACTTAAACATAAGACCCCAACCTAGAAAACCACTGGAAGAAAATATAAAGAAAACACTTTAGGGCATTGGTCCAGGCAAGAATTTAAAGCCATAGATGACAGAAATAAAATAAGCAAGTGGAACTATATTAAATTATAAAGCTTCATCATAGCAATTCATTTATGAGTTATGGTTGCCAGCTCTGAAAAAGTTCTGGATCTTGAATGATTCTTTTGTTAAAATGATTGAATGATTTAGGTGCATTGAGGTTGCCATGACACGTGCAGGTTGTCCCCATTTGAAGGCGTACAGTAATCTCTCCTAATTAATTTATTTGCAAAACACAGTTGAATATTTATAATTGCAATGAGCTGGGACAAATATTGTGATGGGTTGAGATTCATGTAGGAGGGCACTGGACTTAGCATTGGTAGAATCACCGGTAATGGACAACAGGGTTTACGAAGAAAGTTTTGGTGGACAAGCCACAGAGTATTCGATGATATAAATTTTGATGCCAGCAAAGGCCATAGTAAACTTTTGATAATAAATTTAGAACAAAAAAAAAGAAAAGAAAAGAAAGAAAAAAGCATAAGAAAAGCATTAGTACTTTGTATATTGACATTTATAATTTAGGCTAATATCTCTGTACATCCACATTGATCTGTCTATATGTACCTGTATCTATCTACTTATCTATGTATTTTGCTTAAAATTCAGAGTTGGCAAGTGGAAACGTACATCTCCAGTGGTCTAGTCAGTAGTAGTCAACTGAATTAAGAAGAGATTGTGATTGTGAGCATTTATGTTTCACTCAAGTAGCAAGTACTATCAGGACGGTACCTCCCACCAGATATTATCAGGGACATGTGATTGCTGTAGATTATTCTACTATTTTCAGAGATAGGATGTGGATATCCATATTGTGATCTGGAGTTTTAGAGGGCAGAGCAAATGGCCTGCTGAACTCACAGTCATGTTTGGAAGAGACTAACAAGCAAAGATTAAAATGCATCCTGATATACCACTGACTTGATTGGATGTGATGGAACCACATCAGGAAAGGTGTGTGATTTCCATTTTTGGAACTAAGTTTGGCTCAATCCCTGGGCAGTTTTGCTGAATCCTTGAGCATACAAGTTTTGAAGGACATATGTTGTAAATTTAGAAAGGAAATAATATGCATATTTATAGCTGGTACTTTTCATAGCACATTTATTAGCACCAAAAATATTAGATGAGATTTCACCAAAAATATTTCAAAGGAAATAGCATTCCATTTAACACATATTGGTTATGATGTATCTACAAGGTATTATATTGATTTTTAACAAAACTGCTTTTTTTTTTTTTTTTTGAGACAAAGCCTCAAGCTGTC
>CAUYPK010107861.1:0-14329 GCA_963574355.1 Loris lydekkerianus | reverse complement strand
AGAAGATTGAAACTGGACCCACACCTTTCACCATTAACTAAGATAGACTCTCACTGGATAAAAGATTTAAACCTCAGACATGAAACTATAAAAATACTTGAAGAAAGTGCAGGGAAAACTCTTGAAGGAATCGGCCTGGGTGAGTATTTATGAGGAGGACCCCCTAGGGAATTAAAGCAGTATCAAAAATACTACAGGGACCTGATCAAACTAAAAAGCTTCTGCACAGCCAAGAACATAGTGAGTAAAGCAAGCAGACAGCCCTCAGAAGAGGAGAAAATATTTTCAGGTTATACCTCTGATAAAGGTTTAATAACCAGAATCCACAGAGAACTCAAACGTATTAGCAAGAAAAGAACAAGTGATCCCATCTCAGGAGATCTAAAAATAGAGATCTAAAAATAGACCTGCCATTCGATACTCTAATTCCTCTACTACGTATATACCCAGAAGACCAGAAATCACAATATAACAAAGACCAGAATGTTTATTGTAGTCCAATTCATAATCGCTAAGTCATGGAAGAAACCCAAGTGACCATCGACCCATGAATGGACTAGCAAATTGTGGTACATGTATACCATGGAATTTTATGCAGCCTTAAAGAAAGATGGAGCCTTTATCTCTTTCATGTTTACATCGGTGGAGTTGGAACATACTCTTCTTAGCAAAGAATCTCAGGAATGGAAGAAAAAGTATGCAATGTATTCAGCCCTACTATGAAGCTATAGTTTTCACATGAAGACTATAGCCCAACTATAGCACAAGAATATGGGGAATGGGCCAAGGGAGGGGAAGGAAGGGGGGAGGTTAGGGTCAAGGGAAAGTAATAGGTGGGGCCACACCTGCGGTGCATATTAGAATGGGTACAGGCGAAACTTACTAAATGCAGAATACAAATGTCTACATACAATAATTAAGAAAAAGCCATAAAAAAGGCTACATTGAACAGTTTGATGAGATTATTTGAGATTGTATATGAAACCAGCACAATGTACCCCTTGATTGCACTAATGTACTTGGCTATGATTTAACAATAAAAATAAATAAATTTTAAAAAGTATCAGGAAAAAAGTGTGATGTACATTAAAAGAATTAAAATTCACTATGAGTTATTTGTTGTCAAGTCTTTGCCTAGGCCACAGAATGATTTATGTCCAGTAAAAAGAGGTTAGCAGAGAAAAGAATTATGTATGAAGTATGTAGAAGTTAGAAAAAGATGTTCCAGTGAGAGAACGAGAGAGAGGAAGAACAACAAGAGAATATAAATTCTTGGAAATTAAAGTAAGAATGAAAGTTTCAAACAAAAGGATGCATAATGGAAAGGTACCAACTCAAGACTAACTTACAGATTTAGAAGAAAATGTCAAGGAAATGCTCTAAAATGTACAGCAGAGAAAATATTAGAAAGTAAAGGGAAACAAGATTTATTCCCAGACATATAGATCAATCCATAAAGAATTCTACAAAGAATGAAAGAGAAGATAGAAAAGAGAAAATGAAAGTGTAGCGATTATTTTATAACTAGAAGTGAGAAAACTTCTGTCCTGAAAGAATGTAGACACTTGTAACTCTGAAGATAAATAGAAAACTCCTAAAGTTTCTGGAAAGGAGGTACAAAACTCAAACTTTGTGTCACATGAGAAGTGAGTGAATCAAAAGCTCCAAAATTCTGGCAGAAAAACTATTTTTAAAACAATTTAGAGTTTACTATCTCATCCTGACAAAGGGAATTAATATTATAAGACCCAATTTTCTTACCCTTTTTTGTTCTTAAATCCTAAGTTTACTATGTCCTCAGATTCTGACCTTCAGGATTTTAAAATGATTGCAGTAGCTATTTGAGGCAAACTTTCACTCTCAGGAATCACAGCTAGAAGAGATGACCACTGTTTTTTTCTCATTTGTGTGGCCTGTAGAACAAGACTTTTCTGAGAAGGCACGTTCCTTCTCACGTTTCCCCCTCACGTCTCCCACCCATTCCCATTCCCCAGTCCGTCTTCTTCCTGGTTTCATCTCTCCCCTTAGCGCTCAGTACCATTTAACGTCACAGATTTTACTTCTCTTTTGAGAAAAAATAATTTTGAACCTGGAATCATATATGTCATAAAAATAGCATGTAGAAATGAGAATTAAAAACACTTGAAAATGTAGTTACTTAAAAATTTCCCAGATGATCTGTGGATCATCTCTAAAAAAAACTACTCAATTACATGTACAGCAAGAACAACAACAGCAAAAAAGTTTAAGAAAGAGGAGACCAGGGATCCCAGAAGAAGTGAGAGTGAAGAAACCAGTAAATTCTGACTTAATTGGTTAATGTTTATAGTCATGAATTTTAGAGTATAATGATGAAATAGTAATTAAATATAGAAGAACGTATTATAATCTCTTTTGTGAATTTAACTGTACTGTAAATACAGTTAAGTACACATACTCACAATAATCACTCCAGTCAGAGTTTGTCACCTCCCACATACCATGCTTGGTGTTTGCACACATAATAGTTATTTATTCTCCATAACAAATGTGACATGTATATATGATTATTTACACAGTTGAGGAAAACTAATTTGCCAAGGTTCACCAGGTTAGGAAGTGGGATATCTCTTCACTGAGACGTGAAGACTTGTTTCCTTGCTCTCTCCTGGTATCCTGTTATCCATTATAATTACACCTTCTATTGCCTATCTTTTCCTGATATCTCTAGATACTGCTCTATAATGTAATTATTTTCCTACTCATACCGAATCTCCCTATTCTTTACCTCTACTAATTTCTTTCCATCATTATGTCTCTTCAGCTGTATTATATCATCTCAACCACGACCCCATTTGTAAATAAAAATGAGAGATTTCTCTCCTTTGGCCCACACAATAGCGTATTACTACAGAACCAGCCACCAGATGTTATTTATTTCCAGGTACTTCTTTTTTTTAATACCCGATATTCATTACTTAATTTTCAAAGCTTCCATGCAAACATTTCATTCTTGGCATGTGAATTACTGTGAAAAGGTCTCTCGGTTTTCTTTGAGTGATTTTACATTAATGGTTTCCACTAAATTATCTTGCAGAGGCACATGTTGACCTCTGCGAATCTTAGTCTCATAATGAATCATGTTTGAAAGGCTCCATGATGTATTCTCTTCCCCTCAGTGATTCTATGTCAGGCCCAAAATAGGCAAAGCAAGGAGAAGTTATTTAAAAAAAGTCTGTCTTGATAATGCAAAAAAGTGGGGTTATTTTTTATTATACTTTTATTTTTTTAAATCTCTCTTACTGACCCTTCTCCTAGTTTTGTGTCCCTTCTGCATCTTTTTCTATGCTGAGGTTATGCTCTCGGAAGACCTGACAAGGATTTCTATAATTTAGACCCCAACTATCACTTCAGTTCTCTATTTCTGTCACCCCCTCAGCCACTCAGAGTCAAGGTCATTGGAGTGAATTTTGACTCTTCCTTTTTTTGCTCTGCAAACCCTCTCCAGCTGTCATCAAAATTTGCCAGTTCAACTTTAAGGTTTGAGAATTGTTTACCTTTCTTTCATTCCTGCCCTTCGGTTTGATGTTGGTTGGTTTCCTAACGTTTAGTAGCTTTCAATTCATTCTGCAAAGAAAGGATTGTGAGGATTTAAAACCCTTGTCATCATTTTTCTTGGGAATCTGTGATCCCAAAGAATGCCCCTTGGCTTTACCCCATGATATCTTGTAGAATTCTTGCTTCAAAAGCCACTCCCACTCTTCTCTTCTCCAACTGATCTGATATCAGTCTTATTCGACTTTCTTCTTTGAGCGCAAACTGCTTAAGACACGTGCTTCTCCATCCTCAAGAGGTTGGTGAGAAGTGTCTTGATCACCATCTCACAGAAGAGGAAAGAGAAACTGCTTTAGATTCTGAAGACTGAGTAAAACATAGTTGCATTCCCTTAAATTACTTTTTGAAAATCCTTTAACCCACATAAAAGTGAAATTGGTGCAATACTATTCCTTAAAACAAGTTTGCTGCATCTGGCTGGTTTTTCCTACAGAAAGATCATTGTTTTCTCAAATTTGAGAATCAGATAGTGATGTCCATCTTACATTTAAAAAGTAAGTATATTTAACTGTTAGATCTGCACAGCAAGAAGTTATAGTACAATAGTTCTATTGTATAGTACAACTAGTTCTATAGCTCTACATTGATTCTTTCCATTAGAAGCCATATTAGTCTAATTCTTGAAGTATTCTGTCTTTCTCATTTGTCTTTTCTAAATACAAGTGTTTCTTAAGAAAGTGTGGAATAGAGTCTGGTGTGAAAGCTTAACAATGAGAATAGAAGAAATGAGAGAGGCCAGGGATGGTGGCTCACATCTGTAATCCCAACACTCAGTATATGGGACTAGTATATCCACCAATGGCACAATGGTGGATTCTCAATCAGTATTTATTGAATAAAGGTTAGAATTAGTGACTGGGTAAATGCTTGCAAAAGAATCTCTTTTGCCCAGGCTTGTAGTGGCGATGGGGTAGCATGGGAATGCTGACAACAGGCAGGTACAGGAAGGCCAAGGTGGGAGGATTGCTTGAGCTCATGAGTTCGAGACCAGCCTGAGCAAGAGTGAGACCCTGTCTCTATTAAAAATGGAAAAATAAACCAGATATTGTGGTGGGTGATGATAGCCCCATATACTGTGGAGGCTGAGGCTGGAAGGTCACTTGAGCCCAGGAGTTTGAGGTTATCATGAACTAGGCTAATGCCATGGCACTCTGGCCACAGCAAAAGAGTTAAGATGCTGTCTCAAAAAAAAAAAAAAAAGGAAAGAAAGGAAACGAGAGTATACATATAAATGTATGAAATAGGTATAGTCCAGGGATGTCCTATGAATGAAACAATTTTATAGAGAAATCAAATCTTGTTAATTCTGATGGACAGTCAGGTTCATAATATACAGATGTCACTTTTTCAAACTATGCGAATAGTGATCCCATTAATTCTTTGAGAAGATGTGTAGAAAGTCTGTCATGTTCCATTTTGGGATTTGAGAGCCAAAACCAATCTCTAAAACAAAACAAATTTATTCTAAAATGAGCAATATGCAGATGAGGGAAATGACATGTTTATAAAATTCACTTATTTAATTATCTTTTGCAGAAAAAGGTAAAGGAGTCACTGCACTATTTATTTACTTATTTATTTATTTATTTATTTTTCTGTTGGGAAGTCTTTGGAAAGAATTTCATAGCTTTTGTTAAGAATGTGATAGTGTTAGAGTCTTTTTATCAGGAAATCTTTGATGAGGTTTTGGTGAGGCTGTCTGGGAAGAAACAGCCTCTCATTTGTGTAAAAATGTGTGTTGAATGATCTGAACCAGTATGACTAGATTCCATTGCTTGCCCAGTCTCGACCATCCCTTCTACCTCATTGTTTTCTCTAATCCAGTATAACATCTCTGATTAGATTGATTATATTGGGCCAATTCTATTTAATCATCCATAAATTCACTAATTATCCATTAAGCAATTGTTTTCATAGAGTTCTTGGCTTTGCGGGAAACACAGACGTAGATTTGTCATGTTCCCTGCAGTGGAAGTATCAAGTCACTACAGGAAGACAGAAATCACAGAATCATAACATGTCAGAATTAGAAAAAGCTCAGAGCATATGTAGGCATACTTGATTGCCTCAAATGATAGGCAATTCCCTGCCTCCTTAGACAGAATTTCATATTATTAAAGTTTGTGTTAGAAGTCACAGCAATAGTCAAATATAAGTGATATTGGAGACCAGAAGGAAAGAAATGAGATAAAAATCAGTTCATGTAGTGCGGTTTGTGGTATCATCTTCAAGGAAGCTAAATTCTCTTTGGGTCTCAAGGAATAAAGAAGGTTTTCAGAGACAAGATATGGGGGTGGAGGTGAGACATGAGGACAGTTCTCAACTCAGAAAAGTACAGATCTGTTTGTTGTGGACTGAGTGAAGGGAACAATTACTCTACATACATCCCTGGCACATGGCGGATTCTCAATAAATATTTATTGAATAAAAGAATTAGTGACTGGGTGAATTATTGCAAAAGAATCTCTTTTGCCCAGGCTTGTAGTGGAGATGGGGTAGCATGAGAATGCTGATGACAGGCAGGTACAGGTTCAGCATTGGCCTGTGTGTCCTGGCTTTGACCCTTGCACACATTAGTCCTAGACTAGAGTCTGCTTCTGTGGAACTACTCCTATAGTTGCAACTAACATTCGTTAATTTCTGGCTACTATATAGGATTTTCAAAGCTGATTTTCCCCTTGAGTCTTAATAAAATACTGGTTTGCATCTCTCTGAAAAGGCTGTAAGTTTCTGTCATCTCTTGAACAGAACAAGGACCTTATTATTATCCTTCGTGAAAAAGTCATATTGTGTATTTGGACCTTCACCTCCTCTCACCCCTGCTATTGAGGCATTAGAAATGCCATGCCTTTGACTCACTTCCTCCTGGGATGTGTTCTCTTTGGGCTCATTCTAAAGTGATGGGAAATGTTGGAATTTTGCAGATAATTCAGCTTCTCACAGTCCCTCTGAGACCCCCTCTGTTGGAAATAATGCTGTTGTAATGCAGATGCTCCCAGTATCCTGTGGAATCTCAGAGATTCTATAAATGGCTGACCACAGGCTATCCTTTTTGCACAAATTTCAGTCTGGATTATTAAAAATGGATTCTTATGTACAGGAGTTCAACTAGAAACAAGATACAGTCTCACCAATGAGGTCAATGTTAAATAGACCTTTGGCAGGAAAGGGGGAGTTGATAAAAATTAAAGATGAGGTTTGTCACTACTCTGTTTTTTTCTTTTTTTCATTTTGTTTTGTTTTGTTTGTTCTTGTTTCATTTCATTATTTATTTTTTGAGACAGAATTTCACTCTGTTGCCTGGGCTAGAGTGCCATGGCATCAACCTAGCTCACAGCAACCTCAATCTCCTGGGCTCAGGTGATCCTCCTGTTTCAGCCTCTCAAGTAGCTGGAACTATAAGCTCCCACAATGTCAGCTATTTTTTTTTTTTTTTTTTTTTTTGAGAAACTAAAGGCTGGCCTTGAACTCCTGAGTGAGATACACCTGCATAGGCCTCCCAGGATATTAGTATTACAGGCATGAGCCACCACACCTGATTCTCTTTTTGTCTTTTAAACATTTGGGTAGAAATTGATTAAATGATGTTTTATGAGTTAGGCTTAAAACTTCACAGTTTTGAAGTCAATGAAGCATGAAACATTGTCATTACGCGATACCCCCAAACCTAGCAACATTATCTTATGTTCATCGTGGAGAGCGGGCTGTGATGCGGCAGGGCCCTCACAGCCTGGGGAACATTCAGGGAATGAACCCCCAACTGCTTCTCCTCCATTCCCAAAACAGCCATTTTCCTTTCTTCATGCTCCCTCTGCCAAAAGTCATGTAGCTCTTTTTTTGTTTAGTTAACTCTGCAGAGATCCTTGTATTCTCTCCCTTATTACTTTTTGTCATGTGTTAACAAAGTTGAGTAGAAACCATCAACAAGATGATTGTCTTTATTCAAATCATTTAATCTTATCATACTACAAGACCAGAAATATGTCTTTTGTTTATGCTATTTTCACATATTGTCTATGCTGCTTATCCCTGGACAACCCTCTAGAGATACTACAAAATAAAGCTGATTTTGTGCTTTGGGAATGGCTTCAGCCATCCACTCAGTCCTCCCAGTCCATCTTTCATTTCTGTGTCTTCTCCTATGCTGTATTTTCCTCATTCCCCTCAATTCCACTCTGGTTCACTCCCCTTCACCCTACTGGTTCATGACAGTTCATGTAAAAATGGGGCCAACTCTCCAACTGAGCCGAGTGTGTGCATTCAAGCTTTCACGGTGCATTTTGTGTGCCTTTATCAATTGTAAAATGCAAATGTTATTTAGCTGCTGTGTCCTTAATCTTAGCTATAGATACTTTATTTAGAAAACCATGGCACCAAGGAGGTTAAGAGAGGTATACCGAAGGACGTTTGTAACAAGGAACAGTGGGGAAAAAAATCCCCAAAGTGTCCATTAACAAATTCAAAGTAAACTGAATTAAAAAATAAAATTTTGAGTGCTAATTTATCCCAATGTCATGTACAGACGTAGATGACTGTAGTTGGTACCTGATGAAAGGGTCTAGGCACCTGTCTCTGTCCAGCCAATATGTAGAGACAGGCAGAGGGCCACCCAAGGTCATTTGTCAGAAGGCCAGCAATTCTGGAGAACTGTGAGAGTAGCCTCTCTGTTCTTCCATTTCCAAAACCACAGTTTCATACATAAATGTTAAAAGCAAGAACCATACTAACCCTTATCTTGAACAGTAGTAATTAACATTTATCTTAAACAACAGTAATTGTCATAACCCATGACCCATAACACACAATAATTGATATAACCCATAACCCATAAAACAGCGTTCCAATTAAAAAAAACAAACTCATAAATCAATTGCCCTAAACTACTCAAGATATACACTTTGAAGTTAAAGCTGAGTTTACAAAATAACAAGGATGGAAGACATGAGGTGAAGGTCACACAGGACCTACACCAGCCAGACCCCAGCTCTGCTGTGTCGTCTAAGCCCTAGCCTAACTCACTCCATCTCATTCTCACTAAGGCGCTCTCAGTCTTTCTGGACATAGACTGAAATCCATCATACAGCTGAAGAAATGAAGAAATAATCCAAATTTGAAAACACGCTGCAGGGTGCATTGAAGTACATTCTAAATGACGTCCACTGCAGATGGAAAAGGAACATCTTATGGACAATTGATTCTTCCTTGAAATATAATGAAAACAAACTTTGAAAATGCGTATAAGAAAAGACTGACCTACATGGAAAGAAAAGGCGGCATTTACTTTGTAATGCTCTCAGGTGGTAATTCAATTTCCTGTTAACTTCAAGTCTTCTGTTTCATGTCACAGATTGGTGGTACTTATAATATAAATTGGCCAATAAGATTTACAAATAGTACCTTTAGTGCTTGGGTTTGTGGTTGTCTCTCTAGAAAAGAAAATCAATTTAATTCCATGGATTGGTTTTCTCCTTAAAATTCATGCAATTTGATATGATTGACAGGGCCTGGCATTATTATGCAGTCTGTTAGATGGACCAATGAAAGCAACACGTAATTGATTCTACACTTGGTCTGACTGTTCATTAACAGTTTGAATGAAGCACACTTGCTTCTCAAATGGAAAACGATGATAGCAACCTATATGTGCTCTCTCATTTTTTTTCAAATTCATTATGCTAATATTTGTTCTCTGAATGTTTTTGCTGCATTTGTTTTGCCAAGCATAAGTCTGATTGAATCTTTGTAAATAATTCTATTGTTTTCAATATTTATTTGGCATTCCAAACACATTCTTCAATGTACACTTTTAGAAATGAAAGAGGTTCTCTCCTACACACCCCCTTCATGGTAAACCTTCTATCCTACACTCCTTTCTGTAGGGTTCAGACTAATTTCCTACGATAGATAGGAGGAGGGGAGCTCAAGGTGGTGTGGTGGTTATATCTTCAAAACAAAAGAGCTGATTTATGGGCTGACTGATTTCAGAAATAGATGAGCAAAAACAGGTTTCATTCATCTTGCCACACTTTACTCTGATGAAGCACCAGAGGGCTTGCTGTCTCATTTTCCACACCCCCTCAAGGGTTTGCATTTCAAATGTTGATTAAATGTACAAATTGCATTGCTGTTTTCTTGGCTTTCCTGAGTGGTATAAGAACAGACTCCAACCTATGAAGGCTGCTTTTCATTTTTTTTGAGACAGAGTGTAGCTGAACACTTTAAGGAAATGGAATCACATTTGCTGCTTACAGGCAGTTATGTTGATTCTAGAATCAGGGATGCCTGCCTTTTTCATTGTCCACAAATTCCTGCCTGATTACAAAACAAAAGAACTAACAAGAATAGCCCTGGGCCAGTCAATTCTATTAAGGTGTACTTTTACATCTAAATGAGGTTGCATGTACCATTCATAAATATATTAATCTGATACTCCAATTTCTGTATACTGCTGATTTTTATTAAATCAGCAGTTGACTTATTAAGATCATAGGTCTAAGAACTCCATACTAGTAATGGATTCAATCACCTCAGTCTGTCACTGTGATAATACATCTCCTCACAGTGATTCATGACTTTGTGCACATTATTTCGCTTCTCCAGAGCCCTTGAATAAGGATAGATAAAATTTTTTATATTTTTCCTTTCTAAAACTTCTTGATAATTATTCAAAAATTATTGAATACACCTAAGAAGTATATTCCTATACTACATTACCACTTCAATGTACCTAAGACTCAGTTTATATATTAAAAGAACAGTGAAACTTTAAAGATAGATTCTATTCATATAGCAGGAAAAATACCCTTCTGGCTACCATTTAAACTCTGCATTGATCTAAATGTAATCTTTTTGCATTAAAAATTATTTAGAATTGTTAATTTTTTTTATAATTTATATTTTTGTTTTTTCCAATTTTAATTTTTTCTTTCTTCTTTTTTAACTTTTTTATGAACACCACTTTTTTTTTTCTCCCTTCGTGCCTCCTCTTCTTCCCTTACTATGGTTTATGAGAGTGTTAACATCAGATTTCTAGAGGGTTTTTTGTTTGTTTGTTCATTTTGCTTGTATGTTTTTTACCCTTTTTTTCTCAATTATTTTATGATTATCATTATTTTATTATAGTTGATTTTTTGTTGTTGTCTGTATGTCTATGTATTTCTTTTTGTTTGTGCATCTGTGGGCTTGTGTGTATGGCAGTCTTTTTATCTGTTTATTTTCTCATTTTGTCTCAATGAGTTTGCTGTTTCAAACTGCAATTCTGAGCTCCCAGCATTCCCCTCCACTCTCACTCTGAGGTCTGGAGGCCTGTCCCCCAGGAGTCCAGATTATTGGATGATTTCTCGAGGGGTGTGGACAGGGCCTGGACTGCAGCTGGTCAATGCTGATTCTGCGGCATGGGAGCGAGGAGACTACAG
Source organism: Loris lydekkerianus (assembly GCA_963574355.1). Lineage (NCBI taxonomy): Eukaryota > Metazoa > Chordata > Mammalia > Primates > Lorisidae > Loris > Loris lydekkerianus. The sequence continues at coordinate 3,320 of CAUYPK010107861.1, read as the reverse complement.
TTGGCTGAGAGGGAACCACACCAGAGCAGCAGTGCCCTCAGGCGCAGAGCAGCATCCGTTTTTGGCAACAATTTGCCCCACCCCCGAATATTCCAAAGCTCTGGTTTGTCTTCCTGGGCAACCAGAGGAGGCCAGGCATCTTCTCAGATGGCAACCACCACAGAACAGATCTGGGACTGAAACACAGGCCTCGTGAGTAAAGGGTTGGCCTGTGGAGATAACGGCCTGGGTGGAGCGCAGGGATTAGAAAATGCACGTGCAGAGCCAGGAAATTCCCAGGGTGGGGCTGACCCAGAGGACCACTTTACTAAGCCTAAGATGCACCCGGCCCACAGGGGATCATCAGCCTATAAACAATGTGAAGCAGGAGGCTACAGCTGACCGTGCTATGAATACAAACCTGCAGGAGTAAAGACAGGGCCTGAGGCACAGGTTCTGGGAACTCAAAACATCTTCTTTTCTGCAGAGGAATTTCGCAGGGACAGAAAAAAATTCCCACAAAGTTGTTCTGTTCTGTCAGTAACATCAATCAGGGGCAGGGCTGGAACTGAGTAAACACCCCCTAGCCTCCATCAACTCCCCGGGTTGTCAGGCCTCACCACCCCCTGCTGGATAGAGGCAGAGAGCAGTGGCCTGGCTGAGCAGATACAGATTTCCTTGTGATTCATGCAGGTGCAAACCCCTGGAGTATCTGCTCAAGGGAGGCAGCTAAGTCACAGCCCTGTGGGGCTATCAGTGAATGGTGTGACAGAGGTACAAGGTGGGGAAGGAGGCATCAACCTTCCCAGACTACTCTATTTGCTGGATGGGTCCTCCTGACTTCATGGAGCACTGGAGCAATTCATATTTGAGTTGTCAGCAGACCCCTGCGATCCAGTTCCCAGAGACCTCTGAAACTCTCACACCTGAGATAGGTGCTGACTGAGACAATTAATTTGGACCATTTGAACTGAGCCAATCACCTGAGGACTATTGAAGTGGTGTCCTGGGTGTGTGGTTTTAAAAAGGTTTGATTTTCTTTTTCCAACTGTTGCCTGTGGGGGACAGGGTGACTTAATTGCTGTGATTTATCCACAGCTGAGACTTCAACCCAGGGTAATTGTTTCACTAGGGTCGAACAGAGACCAGCTGAAAATAACACAGAACCACTTAGCCCCACCACACAAAACAGGTCCCCAGTTTCTCAGGCTGTAGCACAGTATGGGTCTTCAACAAAGCTCCAGGGGAAAAGTCAAATGGTGTAAAACAATCATGAGGCAAAATCAGCAGAAAAACTCTGGTCACATGAATAACCAGAATAGATCAACCCCCCCTCCACCCCAAGGAAAGATATGGCAGATGTAACTGAAGGTCCCATTCAAAAACAGCTGGCCAGAATGTCAGAAATCGAATTCTGAATTTGGATTGCAAACAAGATTAATAAATGGAGGGAAATTTGGAAGTAGAAATTGAAAGAGCAATTCAAATGTCAGAATTAAAAATTCAAGGAGAAATTCAAAAGTTGCCTCAAGAATTTAACGAATTTAAAGACAAAACCACCAAAGATTTTGATGCACTGAAGCAAGAATTTGTGGCCCTCAAAGATCTGAAAAATACAGTAGAATTCCTCAGTAACAGAGCGGAGCATGCAGAAGAAAGGATTTCTGACATTGAAGACAAAGCTTTTGAATGCTCCCAAACTCTCAAAGAGGAAGAAAAATGAAAAGTAAAAATAGATCATTCTCTCAGAGAGCTCTGGAATAATTCGAAGAAGGCTAATATCTGCCTCATTGGAATCCCTGAAAGTGATGAAGTGGCCTTGCAAGGCACAGAGGCCCTTCTCCATGAAATTATGACAGAGAATTTTCCAGACATGCCAAGAGATTCTGAAATTCAGATAGCAGACAGTTTCAGAACCCCAGTATAACTCAATACCAGTAAGACATCCCCCAAGCATATCATAATTAACTTCACTAGTGTTAATATGAAAGAGAAAATTCTGAAAGCAGTCAGACGTAAGAAATCTATTACCAGAGGATGGGCGGAGGGAGGGTGATTTGGTGGGATTACACCTGTGGTGCATCTTACAAGGGTACATGTGAAACTTATTAAATGTAGAATGTAAATGTCTTAGCACAATAACTAAGAAAATGCCAGGAAGGTTATGTTAACCAGTGTGATGAAAATATGTCAAATGGTCTGTAAAACCAATCTATGGTGTTCCATGATCACATTAATGTACACAGCTATGATTTAATAATAAAAAAAAGAAACACACACACACATACACACACACAAAAAAAGAAAGAAATCTATTACCTACAAAGGGAAGAATATTAGAATGACTGCAGATATCTCTGCTGAAACTTTTCAAGCCAGAAGAGAATGGTCATCGACTTTTAATCTCCTAAAACAAAATAACTTTCAACCCCAAATCCTGTATCCAGCTAAACTGAGTTTCATTTATGATGCAGAAAATAAATACTTTAATGACATTCATATGTTGAAGAAATTTGCCATAACCAAACCAGCTCTTCAGGATATTCTCAGACTTATCCTCCATAATGACCAGCCCAATCCTCTACCACAAAAATAAACTCACTCAGAAACTTTTGATCAAACTCCAACTTTCACAGTGGCTAAAGGATTAATAGTGTCCACTGGACTTTCGAAAAACTCGATACCCCAAATTTTACCAGACTTATCAATATTCTCCATTAAGGTGAATGGCTTAAATTGTCCTCTAACGAGGCACAGGTTAGCTGACTGGATACAAAAACTTAGGCCAGATATTTGCTGCATACAAGAGTCACATCTTACCATAAAAGATAAATATTGACTCAGGGTGAAAGGATGGCTGTCCATATTTCAGGCAAATGGTAGCCAAAAAAAGCAGATGTTGCAATTCTATTTGCAGACACAATAGGCTTTAAACCAACAAAAATAAGGAAGGATAAGAATGGTCACTTCATATTTGTTAAGGGTAATACTCAATATGATGAGATTTCAATTATGAATATTTATGCACCCAACCAGACTGAGCCTCAATTTATAAGAGAAACTCTAACAGACATGAGCAACTTGATTTCCTTCAGCTCCATAATAGTCGAAGTTTTCAACACTCCTTTGGCAGTGTTGGATAGATCCTCCAATAAGAAGCTGAGCAAAGAAATTTGAGATTTAAACCTAACCATCCAACATTTGGATTTAGCAGACATCTACAGAACATTTCATCCCAACAAAACTGAATACACACATACTTCTCATCAGCCCACAGAACATACTCCAAAATCGATAACATCTTAGGTCACAAGTCTAACCTCAGTAAATTTAAAGGAATA
>CAUYPK010107858.1:0-38870 GCA_963574355.1 Loris lydekkerianus | reverse complement strand
TGGTGTTGATGTGCGATCTCCAACCTTCTGTCCTGGTATAGCTCGAATCCTCCAGGTTACTTACTAAATTTCCATCCTTTAACTCTCCTTCTGGACGGGAGCCTCTGTGAAAAGCTGGCTTCAGTCCGCCATCTTGTCTCCACCCCTAAAAATGTGCAAAATTCAATGATATTTTTAGAGAACATAGAAGTAAACTTTAACACTTCTCACTTTTTATTTCAAAATACTATAGGGGTACAATGTTTTTGGTTAAGTGTATCACTTTTGTTATGCTTGAGTCAGGGTTACAGGTATACCCATCACCCAAAAAGTGTTCATTGCCTTCCCACTTTTGATGTCAAAACTTTTATCTTTAAAATTGACTCCAAAAGTAAGTTCATACTTGTCCATATGATTATTTTTGGCACACTTATGTAGAAACAGTTAAATTTCCTACCTTCTATCTGCTTACGTCTCAGTAAAAGTAATGTTTTACAGTTCATTTAATAAACTAGGGAAATGGGGAAGCATTATGTTTAGAAAAATGTTTAAGAACTTGCTGTCTTAAAGTTTGTGAGTTTGCTTTGATTTCCAATCTGTGCATCTTCTTTGACGACCATCAAATGCTTGCAGTCTATTGCAGTGTTTGTTCTTTTCAGCACAATCCCTTATCATTAAGTAGACAATATTTATTTTTCATTTAATTGGAAAAATTCTGAACGAAAATCTAAAATGTTGCTTCAAAAGAAACTTAAGTTTTGGGACTGTTATTCTAGTGAGAATATTTCTGCTGGCTTTAAACCATTTTGCATGTGTGTAATTGGCGGCTGGAAGTTACCTGGGGGAGTTTGTATGCATGCACGTGCTTTTAATAGAGACCCCATTTCCAAAACCCTGTAACTCTTTTTTATTTTCTAAACAATATTTAAAATCCTTTTTTCTTTGTTCTACCCACTTAGTTCTGCTGTATGACTCATGAACCTTTACAACACTTCCATTTTTTTAAAGCTGGGGGTGATCTTACGCAGGAATTTCTATAGTATTCCTGACAGTGGTATTTCAAGCAACTAAACTCAGAATAATAAAATATATTAATGTATTTAGCTACTATTGGATGAAGCAGGCACGATAATGCAGTATAAACATTTTCAAATCTTAAGCATTATGGAAAGTGACACCATTGGCAGAGTATCTTCCTTGCCTCTGAAGGGTAATCAGTGCCATCCTGTTCACAGCATTCTCAAATATTATAGGACCAAACACCTCTTCTTCCACACATACAGACCAAGGATTATTGTCCCTTGGGAAGGAAGATGTTTATAGTATTAAATATCTACCACCTGACAAAAGTTTGATGTCATTGTCCCTAGCCTTAGGGATGGCCATCGCCTACTATGAGAAGTAGTTTGTGTTAGTGGAATTGTAAATGATAAGGGTTCGTTTTCATTACTAGAACTATTGATGATAAAAAAGCAAGGTAAACTATAGTAGTACTATTTCTGCCCCTCTGAAGATCACCAAAGCATTGAAAACTTGATGGTACCTTGTGCAGGCACTGGCCTGGATATGGAGAGTAGAAACCTACGTACGCTGTGAACCTGGCGCCAGTTTCACTGGAGGGCAGTTTATCACTACTTATCAAAACCTCCAGAAAGTAACTCACTTTAGATTTTGAAATTTTTCTAAGAAATAGAAGATAACAGTGCAAGTGTACAAATATGTATTTATATGAGGACATATTGAAATACTTTTAGTATTTATAGTAATTAAAACAACCCAGATATTTGACATTTGGGGATTAGAAAAACAAATAATAGAAGATTTTAGATAACCATTAAAATAAAGGTGTAGCTCTAGAGTTATTGACACAGAAGGCTGTTATGTTAGCATGAAACTCTTAGCTTCAGTATTAAGTTATATGCATATGTACATTTTAGATGAAACAGGAAAGACATTTTTCCTAAATACTTGTGATACTTATGATCTTGCGTGGAGGAGTTTCTAGTAATTTTGACTTGATCTGATTGATTCTTCTCTTTGTGGCTTTCATAACAATATATTGCTTGTGTGATTTTAAAAGTAAGGAAAAAGCTACATAACATCAAAAATTATAAGTAAAATTCTGTAATTTTGTGAAAAGCAAGAAATTGCCTTTTTTTCCCCATGGCACTGTAATTAATTCAAATATTGCTGGAAATAAATTATTCACTAATAAGGTCTTAGAAGTTTTTTTTTTTTTTTTTGGTCCTATAAAGATTTTCTCAATTATGATGTTTCTTAATAATGATACTAGACCAATATCTTTTTTACAGCACACATTAAAATAAATCCAAAGTAGGTAGTCTTCAACTATAATCTTAAATGTGGAAAGCATTGAAGAGCAATGTGACAAATTCAGCTACACTTAAAAAACTCTCCTGGAAAAAGCCTCCATGAGCAAATTCAAAAGACCAACTTGGGGCAATAACTATTTGAACTTTTATTTTGCCCAAAGAGCTAATTCTTTAAAATAATTTTTAGATATCAGTGGGGAAAAGACCAACAACTCAGTAGAAAACAGTGAGCCCAGCAGTCATGGGCTGGAAAGCACAGATGGCAAACATCTGACAGTACCTCAGAGAACTGCAAAATAAAATACCAAAGTACCAGTTCCTCACCTGTTAAACTGGCAGAAGTCTAAACATTTGATCTACTCTCGTCACGTCTGTGGATAAAATTAACCATTGCCTTCAGGATTGTAATTTTATAAGACTCTCTATGTAGGCAATGCTGACAGTGATTGTTTGCATTATGAAGACATATTACCCTTTCACTCAGAACTTTCACATTTTGGAAATTCTAGATATATTGCACACTAGCCAGTGCTGGATCTTAGAGGTAATTCACAGCATCGTTGGTACGGAACAGACTCAGCATTCTCCTGTCCGTCCATAGGGTTCTGGTTACATGTAGAGCAAGAGGCTGCGTTCGTGTGTTGTGATTCTAAAAAAGAATAAAATACTGCTATTAATATTGGAAAATCATCCAAAAATACATCCAGAAAGTTCAGGGCATTTCGTAATTATAGAATAGAGACATTTACACATATTTTATAAAGTTTGCCTATATATTTAAATAATTATTTATATAAAAGCATATGTGTTCTTATTAGAGTATGTTTAGGAATCTGAGATACTGATAATATTTGTTTCCTGCAGGGAAGAGTACTGAGTGACTGGAGATGGGAATAGGAGGTCGAACTTCCATTCTGTACTCTTTGCAAAGCTAGGAGTGGGAATAATGTAAATTAATTATGCATCCTGATTAGTGCATGAAACACCTGTTTAAGATACAATATGAAAAACGTGTATCACTGCCCACAGTCGGGGTTTTGGGTATGTTCAGTAATTGTTTTTACAGGAAAGGTTATATTGAACACAGAATTTATTGGAAACTCTGAGTATTAACTAATTTTTTCTCCTCAAGGCTTAATCTGGTGTTACACTGCAAGTTAAGTAAGTGGGTCACTTTTTCTTTTTTGTGGGTTTTTTTTTTTTTGCCTTTGTGTTTTTTTTCCTTTTGTGTTTTTTCCCCTTGTCTTGCTTTATTCTAATATATTAGGCAAATCAGAGACAAATATGAGTGACAGATTGTCATTAAAAAGTTGATGTGGGAGTTTTTATGAGTTTATGACAGCTTTGTTAATAAGCTCTCAAAGTTAACATCTCACAAGATGTTAGCAGTGATGCTGTGAACTCCGGTACAACTCGCGCTAGTTTATGTGCATGTGTTTGCGAGGTAGCTGGGCTTGCACTTTATGCACAATTTATTTTATTTTGCTTCATCTACATCGGTCCTGCTGTCACTGAGCTGGCTTCTTCTTTGTCTGATACACCCCCTTCGAGGTGAAAAGCTTTTTTGACACAAGAAAAACAATTCTTTTACTTGTAACTCTTAAAAAAAAAATGGCCTTGTTTCCTTAGTTCACTTATATTTTTATCCTGATTGTCTTTTGCTACGTAACACACCATCTCAAAATTTAGTGCTTTTAAAACAGTGATTTTATGTAATTTGTGATTTTCTGCGTAAGGGCGTTGGGAAGTGCTGGGTTGGGTGGTTGGTTTTAATCCATCCCGGGGGGTGGGAACCGCGTTGGCTTCTTCACACATGTGTAGCACAGCTCAGTTCTCTGGCCTGTCTCTCCAGATCATGCCTTGTCCCTGGCCTGTCATGTGGCTTGGGTTCTTCACAACATGGTGGTGTCCTGGTAGCCACACTTCTTCCAGGAAGGCTGGCTGCTGAGAGCCAGTGTCATGAGGGACAGGCACAGGGGAGCTGCCAGTGCCCTGACTGGACAGCAGGAGCTGCATGGAGTCCCTTCTGTGTATCCATCCATCACTGTGGCCACTTAGTTACTTGATTCAAGGAGAGAGCGTGTAACCCCATCTATTGATGGGAGGGGTGACAAAGAATTTGTGGCCGATTTTAATGCACCTGTACTCCTTTTGAACAATTTGAACAAGATCCTAAAGACTGCCTTGGGAAGTTTTGAAGGCCAACATTTACTCAGACCCTAAAATGTACCTTTCTTTATTGTTAGCAATTAACTTGTGCTCCTGTGCCAAGGTTTAGCAACTTAATTTTCCTTATCTTGTTAGGAAATACACATCGAGGAGGGAACTTTCTGAGAATTGGGTGCAGCTTCTTTCTTTTCTTTCCATCCTAGCAGCCTATAACCTTCCATCTCAAAGCTCTGCTTATTCTTATATCAAAGCTTTTTTGAAAGTAGCTCTTCACCTTGGCATGTCAAGCAGATTGAAATCCCTCAGCTCTCTTGTTAACTATGGTCTGAATGTATCCTTTAAAATTCGTATGATGAGGCTGGGCCCAGAGGTTCATGCTTGTGATGCCAGCATTTGGGAGTCTGAGATGGGAGGAACTCTTGAGTCCAGGAGTTTGAGACCAGCCTAGGCAACATATGGAGACCTTATGTCTACAAAACTTAAAATAAATTAGCAAGGCGTGGTGGTTACATACCTGTAGTCCCAGCTACTTGGGAGGCTGAGGTAGGGGTTAGGGGTTACTGCTGTACTTCAGCCTGGGCAACAGAAGGAGCCACAGTCTCTAAAAAAACATAAAAATAAAAATTTATATGTTGATATATAATTGCCAATCTGGTATTATTAGAAAGTGGGGGGGAGGTGGGACTCATAAGGGCAAACCTTATGATAGGGCTGGAAGACATGAGGCAGGCTCCTTCTGCTCTTGGGGTCCCCCCATCATGTGAGGACACAGCGTTTTCCCCATTCCTGGAGGACACAGACTTGAAGGTGTGCAGGGATTGGGACCTCACCAGATGAACAAACCTGTGGCATCTTGACCTTGGATTTGCCAGCCTTCCAAACTATGAGAAGTAAATTCATGTTTTAAATTACCCAGCCCTCTCTTTAAATTTGTGAGAACTAACCCACATTTTTCTGCTATCTTTATTGCTGCAGCTTTCTCTCTTATCAGTGAATGTCTGAAACCACGAGTAGTGCCGAACCCAGTAGTTACCAGTTCAAACATGCTTCTGTTCCCATCTTTCACAAATCTAATGTCTTTTCCTTTCTAACTAAGCACTTATCAAACTCTATGACCATGCCCTGTACGCTTTAAGGTCCAACAGGAAAGGTAACATGGACTTTTTTCCTTCTTCTCGATTTCATGGATATAAGATTTAATTCTTACCGTAGCTCTTACTATAGCAACCTCAACTTACAATTTACAATTATTTTTCCTCTTAAATTGAGACCTTTCACCTTTTCACTTCAAGGAAGCAGCTTATGGCTTTTCTTTGCAGATCTGAATTACCAGCATCTAATTGCTCTTGCACTTTGAGGACGTTATTAAGTAAGATAATGGTGACTTTGCACTTTGAGGACATTATTAAGTAAGATAATGGTAACTTGAACACAAGCAGCGTGATTACCACCGCAGTCAAGCAGACAAACCGAGGTGTACTTGAGTGACTTATGAGCAGGGAGTGTTGACAGTGTGGCTCTGTTGGACAAAGTGGGAATTCACATCCAGGCGGGATGGACCATGTAAGACGTAATCATGCATCTTAGAACATCATGCAATTTTTTTTTTTTTCCTTTTGTGAGATGGAGTCTCATGCTGTCACCTGGGGTAGAGTGCTGTGGTGTCAGCCTAGCTCATAGCAACCTCAGACTCCTGGGCTCAAGAGATCCTCTTGCCGTAGCTCCCGAGTAGCTGGGACTACAGGTGCATGCCACACACCTGGCTAGTTTTTCTATTTTCAGTAGAGACAGAGTCTTGTTCTTGCTCAGGCTGGTCTCAAACCCCTTAGCTTAAACAATCCTCCTGCCTGGGCCTCCCAGAGTGCTAGGGATTACAGGTGTGAGCCACCATGCCTGGCACAATTTTTTTTATTTTTTTTGCAGTTTTTGGCTGGTGCTGGGTTTGAACCTGCCACTTCCCGTATGTGGGGCTGGAGCCCTACTCCTTTGAGCCATAGGCGCTGCCCACACACCTGGTGCAATTTAAAACTTGTACGTCTATTTCTGGAGGTTTTCTATTTTTTTTAAATTTTGAGTTAATATAAGGGTACATATGATTAGGTTACATTGTTTGTATCTGTCTCATTTCTAGGTATTTACCCAGAAGAAAAAAGTTCTGCAATTTTCTATTTAGTATTTTCAAACCACAGTTGAGCAGGTAACAAATTGCAGACAGTGGAGCCTCAGCTGAGGGAGGCCCCAGCGCCCGGCTTGGGCTCCTGTAGGTCTTGCTCTTTCCGAGTCTTCTGCCTGATTGCCCTGGTGCCAGCTCTGCCTGCCCTCCCCTCTCCATCGTGGCTGAAGTGAGAATCTGTTGATGTGATTGTTCAACTTTTATTTCTTTAATTTACAGCTCTGTTGCCACCAGAATAGAGGGGAGTAACTGACGAGCCTCTGAAAGGTTGGCTCCTGGCTCCCTGTAGCCCTGTACAGCCCTCCCTCTCTGCTTTCCTGATGCTCTGCTGTGCTGGCTGCTTTCCTTCCCTGGGACGGAGCAGCCTGGGCCCCTGTGTGCCAGGGACACTCTGCTGCGTCACTGTCCCTCTAACAGGGTCTCTCTAACCCCTGCCACTTCTTATGTCTCAGATCAGGACAGTGCCTTCAGGGGGTCTCTGTGACCCACCTACGCTGGGTTAGTACTTCTGTCGTGGGCTCTGTTTGACCCTCTTATTCCCCCATGAGGGATGTTACTGAGTGTTGCTGTGTTGCCTCTGCTTATTTGCTGGCTATTTCCTCTCATATGGGAGGTTTGAGTGAATACAAACTGGAGTAGTTTGAGCACTCTCCTCCCAAAGCCTAAACGGGTACCTGGTGCTTCCTAGTCCCCACAACCTCCCTGTCAGAAGGAGCAGTTGTGTGAAGATGTGAAGCTGAGAGTGAACATGTTTTGGTTGATGGTTCTGTGAGAAAGACAATTTCACTTATTTCCATTGATAACATGTTTTTTGCTTACCAGAAGTTATCTGTCTTCCCTCTCTTCCTTCCTTCCTTGGAGGTTTCCACTGACTTCCACCTCATTGGGAAGTTACTATAATTTACAACAGTAGCTTCCTGTTTTTTTTTTTTTTTCTCTTTTTAAGACTGGGTCTCCCTTGTTGCCTGGGGTGGAGTGCACTGGTGTCATCATAGCTCACTGCAGTCTCCTCCTGGGCTCGAGTGATCCTTCTGCCTCAGCCTCCAGAGTAGCTGGAACTATAGGTGTGCATCACCATGCCTGGTGTAATTCTTTTTTTCTTTTTGTAGAGATAAGGTTTCTCTATTGTCCAGGCTCCATATATGTATCAAATTCAGAGCACTGGGGATTTTTTCTTCTGCCCCCTGATTTTTGCTTACTATTCATATTTTAAAGAATTAATTCCCTGTTCCTATCTGTTATGTCATGTATTTGAATCAGAGTCAAATATCCCTCTTTCTTTCAAAAAATGCTATATCCCTTGAGCCATTCTGTTCTTTCTCTTTCAGTTTTGTGATATACACAGTCCACTGACTACCATTTTTCTTTTCCTGTTTGTAAGATTTTAGAAACTAGTATTCTATCTTTTAGTATTCCTTTGGAACTGACATCACAGTTATTGTGTTAAATGAAATATTGGGTTTTTATATGAATAAGTTAAGAATTAGCGTACTTAAAATCATGGTTGCTGTTAATAGGTTTGATACGGGTGGAAAATAGCCATAGAGATGACTGTGTATCGGCCTCTTTCAGAAGAAGTCATATTTGTTTTGAGCACATGTATTTTTGTTTTCTTTTGCTTTCTTGCTTTACCATTTAGCAAAGGTCTAAGCTCTATGGCCTGGTGGTTTCTTTTTTTCTTTGCACTTTGGACTGTCAACTCTCTCAAATCAGAAATTCTTTGCAGAGCAACCAACTTCCCTGTGTTTGCCAAACCAGGGGATGAGATGACTTGATCACCCCTTTAGAATACAAATAGCTTTGCTTAAATCTTTGGTTGTTCACAACATTCTGGAAGTCTCCATGTGAGATGATTAAGGGTCTTATTACAGTCACATGTGTGAACACTAAGATTCTTTGGCATGGGAGACGTTCTGGTTAATTGAACATCCTGATTATTGAAGTTACCATTTATACCATAGGTGGATTACCTATCTCAGAAAAATACAGTTGCATTATAATTCCGTTTCTACTTTCTTTACTGTGACCCTGTGTTTTCTGTGTGTTCCCCTCAGCATCAAGGACAGCAGCTTATTCAAACTATGTTCCATATCATGGTTGTTAAATGGATGTATTTCTGAATCCCATCATCCATGAGGATTCCAAAAGTGGTATAAGTTCTAAAATTATAAGTGCCAGCTATCATACAGTAGGAGCTTGGGATGGAGGGTTGATGGAGGTCTCTGTACATCAGCTTACTCTAGGATCAGTTTCCTTTTTTTCTAGTTTATATTATTCTACTTAGTGTGCAAGATCAGGCATCACCAGACATCTATTAAGGTTTGCTATAGAGGGTGTTTTCATATGCCTGTGCGCCTCAGTTTCTCCCCTTGTTCTGAAGCCCGTGCCTGGTTGGCTGCTGCTCTTGTCTCTCTGTCCCCTGGAGTCCGTTTTGTCCTTAGTTTCCTCCTCTGTGCAGTGGTGACTAGCCTTTCTGGAGGGTTGTAACTTACTGAATTCCTGTAATTCACACCAGAACCTTTCACTTCCACAGGGTGTGCTTTAATTAGAGGACCTCAGCACCCTAAATTTCATCAAATGGTATCCTCCTTTAAAGCAGCTTTGTGAACTTTATTCAATCAGAATTGTGGACGACGATGTGGGCTCTGATCTTGGGCTTTGCTGAGCCGCTCACGGGTCTGGCGTGCAGCTTGGCATCATCTCCGCCATCCAGCCTTCAGTCATCTGTCTGGTTTATTGCATCGTCTATAGCAGTGGCTCTCAACCTTCCAAAGGCTGCAGCCCTTTGATACAGTTCCTGTGGGACGCAACCCACAGGAGAGAACTGCTGGTCTGTAGGTTACCTGTCATTACCTGGAAAGAAACCTTCGCTTTGTTCCATGTTCTCTGCTCTCTGGTACATGTTTTAGGAGTGTGGGCGACATGCCTGGGTGTGGTGGTAGATAAAAACTATGACTATGTCCACATGAATGTGTGCTCCAAGACCTGATGTGAAATCGGCAATATGTAGTATATATTTTTTAAAACTCAAATTACAGTTAGTGACAATGTGTAGTTTAAAACTCCTACTGGGTTTCCAGCTTGGCTTCCCCAGGTGGCAGTACTGTGATTGCAACACTGTTGCAAAGTTGCTATTGCTTTAGATACCTTTATTTCTATTCAGGTTGCTTTTTAAAAAGATTAAAAAAAAAATACATACCCTCCAACATCAAAAGCACATTTGGGCTCATTTTTTATAAGATGGAAAATAAATTTAATGGATGCCAAAATGTCTGACAACTAGCATGCTGCCAGGATTGTGAAAATGGTACATGGGTGATGAGGGCGTTTCAGAGTGGTTGCAAATACTAAGCAAGATTTAGTCGTCTGCATAATGGGAAGAGTTCTGGACCATAAGCCAGGGGCTGTGGGCTCGGGTATGAGCCCCGCCTGACTGTCCTTCCTTTCTTCATGCAGATACTCGCCCCACTCTCTGCTCTGTCTTGAAAAAGGGTGGACTAGAGGATAACTACAATTTACCTGTAAAGTCTCATGATTTGATTTTGTTTATTGTTTGTACAAAACAAATTAATGGGGCATTGTGACCTTAAGTTAACTATATGCAACTTCTCCAGAACAACAGACATTCAGGACAAAAATCACTTATGTCAATGTCTTACTTGCACATCTTCAGGATGTGAACTCGGAATCCTCAGACAGCCCTCACTGCAGGACCAGGCTTCTTCAGGTGGGTATTGCTTTCATCCATGGCAGCAGAAACGCACTGAAGGATGTGCAGAGATGTGTGAGGAGGGATCAGCTGGACCTGCAGAGTCTGTGGCGAAGGCAGTTCAGGTTCTCACAGTCACCTGTGCTGCTGCCTTTATTCCTCAGAGCTGAGATTTTCCAATCCCGACCAGTATTCCCAGGTGTGATTCTCAGTAACAGCTTTAGCTGGCCATCTGCTTGAGTTTTGTTTTTCCTTTGTTAGGTCAGGTCAGGGATCTCTGTCTACTTAGAACAATCCAAGCTATTAAAAGGTCCTTTGAGGTTCTGTGCAATGGCTCATGCTTATAATCCCAGAGCTTTAGGAGGCTGAGGCAGGAGGATCACTTAAGGCCTGGAGTTCAAGACCAGACTGGGTAATGGAGTGAGACCTCTGTCTCTACAAAAAATAAAAATAAATTAGTTGGGCTAGTGACGTATACCTGTAGTCCCAGCTGCTGGGGAGGCTGAGTCTGGAGGATCATCTGTACCCAGAAGTTTGAGGTTGTGAGCTATGTTCCAGCCACTGCATTCCAGCCTGGGGGACAGAGCGAAAACCTAAACTTCATGTGCTATTTAAAATAGGTTTATATACATACATACACACATACAGGGTGGCTGGGGTGGCCACAGGTGACTGTGAGAACCAATTTAAAATTATACGTGAACTTTATGGCCATCCTGTATATAAATAAATATAAAAACTTCTTGTCCATATTTTGAGTGTGTGCCAAACCTCTGTAAGTTGACCACCCAAAGGACTTCATCAAGCCAGTCAACATACAAGAGGTGGTCAATATAAGGAGACAGGCCTGTGGTACTGATAACACACACGTGGTACGTCTGGTTTATGCAAATTACGTCAGCTTTAGGTGGTCAGGATGGGCAGGTTGGTGACTGTAGAGGTTCTACTATATTTTTTTTCTACTGACATCTTTCTATGAAAGTTGACAAACCTTTTCCCTTGTGATGAATGAAATACTGTTATCCCTTGCATTCAATGAGGTCCTCACTTCGGTGGGTTATAATATTCACGCATATCATTAGACATAATCTAAGTTCCTTTTTGGACAATATTTATAGCAGAGACAAAGAACCTCCATTAACATGGCAAGGGTGTTGGACATGGAAATATTTGCCAAAAATCAGTCTTAAGTCTGTTCCCAGTTGAGTCAAAGGTCCCCTGCCCCTCTCCTGTAGCTACCGCTCCCTCTTGTTACTAGCTAGTAGAAAATACCTTTATGGAATTAGAACTCTTTAAGTAAATGGATTTTCCTTTTTGCAAATGCACTTTCTACAAGAAAATAGTGTAAAGCACTTAGCCCAGAGCCTGGCACAGAGTGAATGGTAACCATGAAGCACCTTCTGGGTGGAGCTCTTTCCAGCTAAGCAGGAATTTGTGTTTCCATATTTAGCCTTCTGTGAGGGTAGCTGTCTCTCACCAGGGGCAGTGAAGAGACAAACTTCAGGGTAGTAAGCAAAATTACTGGACCATTCTGACAGTGGAAATAATTATGCTTGAAGAGATAGCTGATGCTAAAATATTTTATTTTGAATATTTTCAGACCTACAAAACAGTTGCACACACAGAATTCTCATAAATCTTGCTTAGATTCCCCAAAGTAACAATTTCAAGAGCCACACAGGGCAATTATCCAAATCATGAAAGTCCCCTTGATGCAATACCATTTTCTAATTCAGAGAATAATAGTGCGCTTTTTCTGCGAAGGGCAGAGAATACTTTTGGTTTTATTGGCTGTAAGGTCTTCATAGCAGCTGTCTCTGTCATCATAGACGCTGTAGAGTGTTTAATTAATTAGTTAACTAAATTGAGACATACTCTGTCACCTGGCTAGAGTGCTGTGCCATCAGCCTAGCTCACAGCAACCTCAAACTCATGAGCCCCAGTGATCTCCTGCCTCAGCCTCCCGAGTAGCTGGGACTACAGGTGCCCGTCCCCACACTAGGCTAGTTGTTCTACTTGTAGTAAAGGCAGGGTCTCCCTCTTGCTCAGGCTGATCTGGAACTCCTGAGCTCTAGGGATCCTCCATGTTGGCCTCCCAGAGCACTGGGATTACAGGGTGAGCCACTGTGCATGCCTGTTTCTAGAAAATGTTGGGAAGAATGACAGTGTTCAAAAACCTTAGTCATAAGAACAGGTGACGAGCCTGTCGCAGTCTGCCCAGCCCTGAATCCACAGACCGCATATCTGGCTTGAGGGTTTCCCACTCATATCCTTCCTCTCGTCCACCGTCTGGTTTCAGATCACGGCGCTGCGTGGAGTAGTCTCGTCATCTTAGTCTCTAGTTCACAACAATTTTTAAGTTTTGATATTTAATGAGTCCAAGACATCTGAAACATTCTGGCCTGCTATTGTGTCAGCTACGTGCCCCTCGGGCTTCCCTAATTCTTGTAGTCTGTTTGTCTTGTGCATTTCCGCTGTGCGCAGCACAGTCCGTGCGACCTCTGTGCCTCTTACCAGGAGGGAGGTGACCATGCTGTCCTGCTGCTGGTGATTCTAACTTGAGTCATTTGGTTAATCTGTTATCTGCCAGGTTTCTCTACTGTAAGGTTCTTTTTCATTTGTTATCAGAGCTCCTATTTTTCCATTTGTAATTACCACTTGGTAAGATACTTCAGCAATATATATTGTTTCTTTTCATACTTCTCATTAATTTTAGTGTCCAGTGATGACATTTTCCTTCAATAGTTAATATTATGTTTTTGCCAAATGGTAACTTTTTAATATTTTTCTATTCATTATGTTTTTGACATTTATCAGTTGAAATTCTACTGTAAGGACATACTTTTTCTTTTCGTTTGTACTATGAGTTTGTAGATTACTGTTTTATAGTTTTGGTTAAGTTTCCATTGCTGTCATTATGTATTTTGTTTCT
The DNA here is from genome assembly GCA_963574355.1 of Loris lydekkerianus. Lineage (NCBI taxonomy): Eukaryota > Metazoa > Chordata > Mammalia > Primates > Lorisidae > Loris > Loris lydekkerianus. The sequence continues at coordinate 25,575 of CAUYPK010107858.1, read as the reverse complement.
CAAAAACAAACAGAGTGGTGCCTGTGGCACAAAGGAGTAGGGCCCTGGCCCCATATGCCAAAGGTGGCAGGTTCAAACCCAACCCTGGCAACAAAACTGCAAAAACAAAACAAAAAACATTTTTTTTGACTAGTGAGAGGCCTGCAGACAGGACAGCTGCTGTGTCCTTCTGAGTGTCCCCATTATGTTTCAAGCACTTTTTCTGTTTTATGACAACATAGTGCAGGCTCACCTGTGCTTTGCTTGCCCTGGCCCAGGAATCAGGGTATTTTACCAAAGATTCCTGGTTCTTTTTATTACAGAATAACATTTATAGGTCATGATCAGGGTGCTAGGCATTTTATATTAACTGGAGGTACCTTTGGCTCCAGGCCCACTCAGGGAACAGAGCTAGAAAATATATGTACATACATGTACATACACACGTACACATATGCCGCATATATTTCTATCTTAGTATATATATTAAAATGCACAAGTTCATACCACTACCTCTAATTCGAGCTCAACATAATAGGAATCTCTCCTTTCCAAACCTTTTCCTTTCACTTTTTAGTCAAAAAATCTTTTATTGGAGTATTGCCTTTGTAGGCTTGTAGTTTTTATGCCTTCCCTTCTGCCTCAGCCAAACAAACAAAAATCCGAAGGATGGCACAGTTACCAATTACTGACAACTGGGGAGAATGAAGGGTTTCAGAATTTCATTGCTCAAAGAATAATTCCTGCAGACATCAGGCCCTGGAGAACAGGGTGGGGTATCGCTGCATGGGGGTAAAATCCTGATGCTAAGTAAAACTCATGATTTTTTTTCCTCTCCTGGAGACCAGCTAGGTTTAGGTCTCATGAATGCTCAGTGTGAAGTTTACTGGGGGGAAAAAAATGAGGCTTTTACAAGTAATGATGAGAAGAAGCTCTGACTTAAAATACTTGAAAGATCTCAACTGCAGTTCATATTAACTAGGCAGTGAAGGAAGTGTCTGTGTCTTTTTGGGGAAAGAAACAGAAGAATAAATCAGATATAATAAATAAGAGTTAAATCTCCAGACATAATAAACCAATGGAGCGAAAAATTTAAGGGGTTTCAGTTCTCTGTTCCCTGCCTCCTAAAAGGTTATGAATGTGTGTAGAGTGGGAAACAGGAAAAAGGAGGTGCCCCCCAGTGGATACTTGAGGGGCTTGCCCAGAGCACGGGCATACTTGGGATGAAATCTAATCCTATTTAAATGAGTTGATTGCATTTCCCCCTAAACCAGACATCTTGGAGGGTCTGAGGACAGTGGTCTATATTCTTGACTCATTCTTTTTGCTTTGTCCTTGCTCTTCTTTCAGGGGAAATGTTAATTGTTGCAGACTTGCCCCGGAAGCAGAGTCCACTAAGACATGTGGTAACTGGTGGTGACCAACGACTAAAGAAATACACAGTTAGAAACAATTGGTAAAAAAAAAAAAAAAGACATGAAACTATTCAAGGGTCCATTGCCTGTGGGCTTCTGGCAATGGCCCAGAGTGTTTGCTCCACTCTGATTTTATTGAAGTCTATTTGCCCAGAGGGTAAGATGAGGGAGGGAACAAAGACACAGGTAGTTTCTTTGATTGATCATATCAGCTCCTATTGTTATTATTATTAACCTTAGGGTAGCCTTCAGAAGTCTGAAATCTGAGCCTTGTATTGGGAGAGCCTCCTGCGGGAGATCACACAGATTTCTACGGAGGTGTTATGCTAGTTCCCTGTGGAGTAAAATGCCACCTGTGTTAAGTCATCTGAGGGGTCAGTAGAAGGGAAGCATTTTCCTCCCATCACCACCACAGAGGATTTTCCTCTGTGATAAGGGGTATAAGATCTTCTGCCCATATCTCAGGGCTCAAGCTACTCCCTTGGTCCCTGCCGCAGGCAAATGCAAATCTCCATGATGGGTGGGTATCTGCTTTGCCTGTTTAATGGGCAGAAAACGCCCTAGAAGATGTGTCTTTTCTAGGACTTACCATAGTCTCTTCTATGGCCATTCTCCTCAGGGTGCTCACAGACCCAGGAAGGTGTTTGTAAGCTGTATCCCCAACAGGATAGAATTTCAGAAAAGGTAGGAAGCTGGCTAGCAATGGCTACTTTAAGAGTAGACTAGCTGACTTTTCTTTTTTCTGACTCACTCAACTTACTGTGTAATTTTCCTCTCTTTCTGTGGCTGCTTTCCCTTGCCAAGAATGGGGTCTTCAGGTCCCATTCTCCCTGCATTAATGAAATTCCATTTGCCCAGTGGTTCCATCTCTCGCCTCCTGTTTCTGTGCATGGCCTTTGCCTGGGTACTAGCTCCCCTGTAAAGACAACCCTCCCCTTATTTTGGCTAATTGCACTCAGTCTGCAGGTTTGTCTTTGATGTACTTTTTCTTGACCTTCAGGATTGGTGAGAATTTTCTTTCTAGTGTTTGTTTTGTTGGTGCCCTTAGCAAACTGCCCTCTATTGGCTTATGGAATTGTCCACTCACCCTTCCTCTGTCTAAAGCAACGACTTTCCACCAGTGTGCCACCCTGAGAGGATTTTAGGTGTGGCTGTGAAAAATCTTAAAGATCATTAATTACTTTTGAAAGTTGTTCAAAGCCAGTAAGCATATTCTTTTTTTTTTTTTTTAAACTCTTTATCAACATAATTTAAGTGCGCTACAGAAGTTTACTATAGGTTCCAGTGTGACAGGAGATGTAAATGTTGAAAAACACTGCTCTCAAGTCTTCTAGTGCAACCAGGACAATGGCTGTATCTGTCATATCCATTTATATTCACCTGATCCAGTATTCACAGCCTGCAGCCTATCTGCTACGTGAATGGATGCACTACCTGCCCCATGATTTTGGATGCCTGCGAGGTAATGTAAATCCTAGGTCCTCTTTCCCCTGAGAAATTAGAGGTGATGGATATTATTGGAAATGTATTGGGAAACAGTAAAAGAAAACAGAGGTGTTATAGCATGATTATCATTGTTTAAAATATTTTACTTATTCATTGTCACATGGTAGATTTTACATATTCATTGTCACATGGTAGACAGCTGCATAGAACTTCTGATTACCTAAGAGTAACGGAAATTGTTTTCTTAGCTCATGTCATAATAGAGATCATTATTTCAGTGTAGTCTTTTCTATAACTCCAATTGGGATAAGATTAAGAAAATTTGAAATGTGTAGCTATATGATGTGTCTGCAGTGTTTACAATTTAGTTAACAGAATTAACAACAGGCAGATCTCTTGACTTAAAATGATACTAGTAATTTGTTACTGCAGAGCTTTCTAGAACCTGTCGTATACACTTCTTCTTTGTGAATCTTTCAGAGGCAGCATTTCCAAATGACTGTGGACTCTTTCTTCTCCTGACAACTGAGCTGCTTTCAGAGCTAGTGCTTATTACTCTCTGCCTACCTGCCTATCTGCTTATCTGTCTACTGAGAGAATGATTTGTAAGTTCTTACCTGCTTCTCCCCGTTCTCCTGCTTTCTTGCTATTCCATAATTCCTGCCATTAAACCTACTTTTATTTTTTCAATTTCTGATTTCCTCCCTAGGGAAAGAAAGGAGGATTTCAGGGTATACTTTGTTCCCAAGCAGGAACCCTGGTCCTCCTCAGAAGATAACCTGATCATGAATGAATCCCACTGGGTTGGGGACCAGTGTGTTAGTAGCAGATGTACCTTTATGATTTCCCAAGAGGGAAGCATTTAGATTACTGGGGACATAATAGAACTATTGAAATACATATCTCAACTGGGTAAACGCTAACGTTTTCTCTTTCTTAATATAAAATAGCAAAAATAAAAACAGAAAACTCAAAAATTAAAATGACAAATGTGGCATTAAATCAGATACATTCATAAGAATAGGCGAGAAGGGTGACTTCACAGTGAGATCCAGAAGCCTCGGGCTTCCCTGCTCCCGCTCTGCTGGGTTTCTGTAGCTCCTTCTAGCAAATGAGGCAAACCGGTTAATAATTCTGTCATGTGGTGTGGGATGGAACAAAAGGGTTGCTGGAACATAAGTCACTTACACTGCCCTTTGCTCCCTCCCTCCTCTCTGCATCGTTTGTTTCTTCCCTGTCTCTCCCGACTCCTCTAGACTTCCCTCTATTTTTAATTCATTAGCAAGCAGGTTTCCTGTAACGTCTGCCCTTGCATGCAGGTGTGACCCTACCTTGGTTTTTAATTGGGACTAGTGGTTTAATCATGTGACAGCTCATAGAAGAACAGATCAGTTACATCCCTTAAGTGACATATTTTCAAGTGCCTCCCAAAGAAAGACTTTAGAGTTGGCACAAAAATAATGAGTATTAATTAGATTAAAAGCAACATCTTGGTTAATTAGCTGTTTTCTCTGAATTTTGTTTTGAAAACTTTCAAACCTATAGAGAAAGTGAAAGAGAACAACAAACACTTGTGTTAGAGCCCCTCAGTCAGGTTCACCAGTTCCTGACATTTGCTCTTTTCTCCTCTGATGTGTGTGTGAGCGCGTTTTCTCTCTCTCTCTCTCTCTCTCTCTCTCTCAAGACAGTCATTGTTTTAAACTAGAGAAACTTAAAGTGGGAATAACTAAACTATTTTGAAGAGAGTTGCAGATATCTTTATAGTTCTTTCCCAAATTCTGCAGCCTATGTGCCCTGTAAAAACAAAGGCATTCTATCATATAATACCATGATATGTCACACTTAGGAATCCCAATATAAATTAAGAGATTTAATATAAATTTAGAAGAACAACATAAATTTAAAATTTTATAGATAATATGTTTAGAATGTAATTATATATTATATGTAATGCATACAAATAATATGCATCATACATTTTACATATTTCTTGTGGGCTGAGAGCTTGCCCCTCCCCCAATGTGTATGTTGAAGCCCTAACCCCCAGCATAATGTTATTTGGAGATGGTGCCTTTGGGAAGTGATTAGGGTTAGTTGAGTTCATTTGGGTGAGACAGTCCTGGTATGGGTGCCCTTATATAAAGAGGCTCTGGGAGCTTGCCTTCTCTCTCCATGATTCTACACGGGACAGCCAGGTGAAGACAGGGTGAGAGGCTGGCCCATTGCAAGGCAGGAAGAGACCTCAAGCATGCTGGATCCTTAACCTTGGACTTTGTTTTCTGAGCTGTGAGAAAATATCTACTGTTAGACTAAGCTATCCATGCTAAGGGATTTTGTTTATGGCAGTTTTGCCAAGGCAATATATCATAATGTAATCATGTAATACAGAATATAGATTATATAACTTTATCTTACCTTTTGGTGATTGGAATACTGTAATAAAGTGACCTGTCTTTCAGGCCCTCTCTCTCCTTGAAAGTTAGCCACTTATTGTCAAGGATCACATGTAAATCAGGGTCTTACACTGTTCATCTTTGTATTCTTGGCATCTAGCTAATGCTGGGTGAAGGAAAAAATGATAAGCTGATTTAATTTTATTACAATTAATGGGTCAAATGATATTCCTTTTAAATCTGATTTTAGGGCCTTTTCCTTCAGGCATAGTGTTTTTATAAGTGACAAACTCTAATAAGGCTTATTTATGAAGGAGGGTTGGATGGACAGTGCTCTCGTATCCTGGGGTGTTTCTCGTCTCTGTCTGGGAGGCCTCAATCCATGTTGGGTTTGTGAATCTCGGTTCTCAGTTTCCACCTCTCAGCTTGGTTGGAGAATGCTGAGAGTCTGTCCGGTTGGCTGTGTCCATCCACAGAGCCGTCCTGGTGGAGTTCTTTTTTCCTCTTCTGGTTTATTTCGTTTCTTACAACATCCCTAGCAAAAGGCATGATGGTGGTTGTGAAATGGTTTGTGGACAACTCTAGTTTGTCTCTATATTTTTGTCTTGATTTTCCCTCAGAAGAAGAAACTATAATGAAGAGATCTGTGTCTTTTTTTTTTCTTTTCTTTTTTTTTTTTTTTTTTTTTTAGACAGTCTCACAATTTTGCTCTTGGTATATGGCCATGGCAAAAAAGCACACAGCAACCACAAACAATTTGCCACAACCAAATAACTTGCCAAAACCACACCCACGGTGAACAGAGTTTTACAATGTAAAAAAAAAAAAAAAAAAAAAAAAAAAAAAAAAAAAAACTTTCCTAAGCTATGTGCTATCTTAGAGCAGATTGCATAGGATACCATTTTTTGAGATTGTCTACTCATGAAATTTGATTATAAGAATGGCCTTTATGTGGGCGGCTTCTATGGCTCAAAGGGGTAGGGCACTGGCTCCATATGCTGGAGGTGGCAGGTTCAAACCCAGCCCCAGCCAAAGACTGCAAAAAAAAAAAAAAAAAAAAAAATGGCTTTTATATTTTAACAAATGTAAGCTATTAAGTGACCATTAGTGGAACACGCCCTTGTTGGTTGCTTCAAGAGACTGCACCTGTTTGGTCTTCTGTCTGGTAAGAAATTTCACCATTCGTGGAGGCCTTTCCAGTCCAAGGAGGCAAAAAATAATAAATAAGGCAAGGGCAGTAATGAACACCAGGACATATCGGGGAAATCAATCAAATTCTCCACCAAGCACTACAAGCAACTCAAGCTGGGGTTGTTTATTGCTCAATAATAGCAAATCAAATGAAACATGGTAGAATGAAATGCTTGTTTCCTCACAGCCGTCTTTATCTAAGACAGTGGTCCTTCAATACTTTATGAAGACAAGCATCTTTTATTTCCCTGAGGCTTTGATATAAGGATGGAGAGAATTGGAGGGCAGGGCTGTGGGTAGTGGAGTCCCTGAGCAGAATCAGAGGGACCAGAGGCAAGAACCAAATGAGCCTTGGCAGCACCTGCCCGTCTCCTGTGTGCAGCAACGGTTCTTGGTTGTCAGTAGATCATACAGAGGCCATGTGTTTTCCTTTCTTCCAGGCTGTGGCTTTACTTTCTTGCCTGAGTTTTTATTGTTGTCCCCTGTGGGTACGGGGAGAAATGATTAACTAGAATCAGTTGACTGTTGTTGGGCTGGGCATGAGTGCATCAGGTGCCTACAATCTTAGCTCAGTGAGGGGAGGATGCTGTGCACCTGTGGTGGGAGATTACCAGTTACCTAGCAGTGTAACACTGCCCCTAGCAAAGACTGTTGGAATTAAGGGCCAGCATTTACCCTTAGAGCTCACCTGAGAAGTCCCCATGATATAACTATTAATAAATGGGAGGGGATTAAGGAAGGGAAGACCCCTGGGTCTGGGTGAGAGGTAACCAATCAATTGTGGGCATTAGCAATTATTTTTGAGTCTGCTGCTTCATGGAGAAGGGGCAGGAAAAGAACAAGGAATATTAGACTGAACACAGAATTTTTCAGAATCCTCCTCTCCCTTGCCTTTAAGGAGTGAGCACAGGACTCTTGGGAGAGGTATCACCTAGACCAGTGGGTGACCCAGAGGTGGAGGTTGGAATCAAAGTCAGGGCATTAAACTGATGATTCAGAAGCAAGTTGCAAATTAAATTTCCTTGCTCTGTGTGGCTGTTTTCAAATAGACCAAGTCATTTTCAAATTAGGCAATAGGAACTGCTTAAATATGGAAAAAGCTTGATTCTGAGATTTATAGTGACTAAGATGAAGGTTCATGTTTTGTTCTATTCACTATATTCAAGATTTAGGAGAAGGTAAAGCAATGCATAATCAGGCAGCAGCTGGACTCTCATTAGTAGATCTCAAAATAGGCAGAGACAAGGATCTAGCTGAGAAGAATGTGAGAGTCAGGGGCCAGTGTTGGGCAATCTTCGGGAGCAATAACATTTTATGACTGGATGAATCAATCAGAAATCCCAGTACTAAAGCTTCCAGGCAGGGTTGCACAAGAACCCCCACTCAGACTGAGTAGAGGCTAAAATCCCTCTTACCAAGTGTATCTTAGGGCTTCTATCTTCCCAGAAGGGGAACCACTTTTAAATTCAAACAAAGGTACCATGTAGGCTAGTGGAGGCCCTGGTTAACATCACAACTGATCCTAATTCATTGTATCTCTACTGAAAGAGCTTCTGTGGATAGCCTCCCTGGGGCTTGAGGTTTGGGGACCTGCCCTCTAAGCACGCCTTCTTTTAGGACTTCCCCCTGTCTCTTCTGTCTCAGATCACTAGCCACTCGTTGCTGAAGTCGAAAACCTAGGCCTCATCCCTATCTGACCTTCATTCTACTCCCACGTTCAATCCATGAGCAAGTTTTGTGGGCTCTCACTCCAGGACAGGTCACAGACCTGCCCAAGCACCTCTCCCTGGTGTAAGCGCCATCATCTCTTTCCCAGACCACTTACTGGGTCTTTCTGCTTTCATTCTCACCCTTCTCAATTTGGACTCCACAAGTAGCCATCTTTTAAAAATGTACCTTTTTAAATCCACTTTATGTCTTGAATCAATGGAAAGCATGCCCTGGTTTTAGATAGGAAAAGACATGGAGATGTCAATTTACCTTAAATTAAACTATGCAGGTGGTAACTTAGTCCAACAAAAATAGGATTAAAAAAAAATAGACAAGCTAATTCAAAAGTCCAACTGAAAAGAGCCAACATGTAGGAATAAATATCCTACCAGATATAAATCAAGAAGAAAAAGAAGAACAAGTCCAGGGGAAAATAAAAGCAAATGTCATGAACAGATAGTTCTCAGAAGAGAAAATGTGAATAATTCTTAAAGCATGATAATGTCTCATAATAAGATAAGTGTAAAATAATGCCATTTTGAAATACCATTGTGACCCAAGAGTTGAACACAGATAAGAAGTGTGAGGAACACACCATTTCAGTAAGGGTATGTGGAATCAGTTTCATTTATCATTGTGGGGTCTGAAAATTGTCCCAAAGACAATTAATTCAAAATGCATTAAACCTTTCGACTTACCAATCCCACTTCTGGTATGTGTGGCTGACGAAGCGAGCACAGCAATTCCACTTCTAGAAATGTATCCCACATGTATATGTGCACACGTACACAAGGGGGCACATTTATAAAAGCATCATTGATTCTAATAGCAAATAATTATTAAGTGTCTATCCACAGGAGACTAGTTAGATCAATTACCATGCATTCAGATGCTAGAATTATTTGCAGCTGTATAACAAATGAGATCAATTATCTGTACTGTGATAGAAATATCTTCCAGATGTATGAGTGAAAAAGCAAAATGCAGAAATGTGTAGAGAATGCTAGCATTCATGTTCTTTCAAAGAATATATTATGTAAACATAAATCTCAGAAATCTGAATAAATACACAAGAAATCAGTAAGAGTGGTTGCCAAGGGAGTAGGACTAGGTGGTTGGGGGAAATTAACAAAGAAAGATGTACCTTTCACCATGTTAAACCCTTCTGTACATTTGAAAATTTGTTCCTCGTCAAGAAAAATATATGATTTTTAGAAGACCTCAAAACAATGAAAATCTCTATTGGGTATATCATATTGAAAGAAGTCTGTAACATGTTAGTAAGTGGAAGAAGCAGAATATAAAATAGTATTAAAAGTAAGATTCTGGTTCTGTGCCCACAGCTCAGTAGTTAGTAGCCACATACACCAAGGCAGGCTGGTGTGAACCCAGCCCGGGCCTGCTAAACAACAATAACAAATGCAACGAAAAAATAACTGGGCATTGCGGCTAGTGCCTGTAAGTCCCAGCTACTTGGGAGGCTAAGGCAAGAAAATTGCTTAAGGGCGGCACCTGTGGCTCAATGAGTAGGGTGTCGGCCCATATACCTACGTTGGGTTCAAACCCGGCCCTACCCAAAAAAACTACAAAAGAAAAAAAGAGAGAGAATCGCTTAAGCCCAAGAGTTTGAGGTTACTGTGAGCTATGATGCCACAGCACTCTACTCAGGGTGACAGCTTGAGACTCTGTCTCAAAAAAAAAGAAAAACAAAAAGAAATAAATGTAAGATTCCACCTTTTTTTAGAATACACACCCACCTCCTATGAATATGCAAATGTTCTTGTGATGCACACACCCAGGCACGTGTGTATATGAAGGTGCTCGCACCAGAATGTTCGAGTATGTGGCTGTCTCTGAATGGTAGGTAGAAATATGGATAACTTTTCTGTAAAGCAAGCTTGGCCTAGGGCTAACATTTTGAAAGAGCATTATAAGCCATACTTTTAAAAAATGTTTTCCTTTAATCAAAAGGAGGCATTTATCATTTTTAATGTAAAAAGTTGTTCTTGTCAAAATTGCTTTGTTGCTTTGTTGCACAGAGTAAGGAGTGTTTACCAATTTAAACATGAAACTGGACTGCCCGTAGGGAGTTTCTTGGTGTTCAGAACTCAAGGGGTTTTTTTTTTTTGTTTTTTTTTTTTCTTAAGAGACAGAGTCTCACTTTGTCACAGCTCACAGCAACCTCCAGCTTAGGTGATTCTCTTGCCTCAGCCTCCCAAGTAGCTGGGACTACAGGCATCTACCACAACGCCTGGCTATGTTTTTGTTGCAGTTTGGCTGGGGTCGGGTTCGAACCCACAACTCTCGGTATATGGGGCCAGCACCCTATCCACTGGGCAACAGGTGCCCCCCATTCCTGAAAAGGTGTTTTGGTCACCTTTCTTTCAGTTTTCCTACAGCAAGTGTGGAACTCAGAAGTCCTGTGTTTGAGTATGAGCTCCAGCTGTTACTCATTCGGCTAACCTGGGTAAACTGCTTTCCACCAAGTGTCTGTTGCTTCATAAAGGCCCTAGGAGTTTTTTTAAGAATTGATCCAGATGATGTACATATGAGTGTTTAATAAATACAAGATCTCAGAAACATAAAGTAGCATGTCTGCATTTTGGAAGCAGTGAGATCAAATCTCCCTTCTTCTAAGCCCATTCCTCCACCCCAAACTGATGGATAAATTTTCCCTCCACTCTCAGTGACTGTGGATTAGCACATGGAGCAAGTATAACAAATTTACCTTGGAGTTCACATTTTAAATATACATAGCTTACCAATCCCCCTCCACTACCTTTAAGTTTCTTTTTAGCAGAAGTTCTAATACCCAGATTAGTTAAAAATTTTAGATCCAAAGGACCTGAGTAATTCCCATAGCTTTTCCCTCATTACTGACTTTTTTTTTTTTTTTTTTTTGACACAGTCTCACTCTGTTATCCTGAATAGAGTGCTGTGGCGTCATAGCTCATAGCAACCTCAAACTCAGGTTTGAGCAATCCTCTTGCCTCTGCCTCCTGAGTAGCTGGGACTGCAGGTGCCTGCCACAACACATGGCTAGTTTTTCTATTTTTATTAGAGATGGGGTCTGACTCTTGCTCAGGCTGATCTCAAACTCCTGAGCTCAAGGAATCCACCTGCCTTGGCCTCCAAAGACACACAACTGATTTAATTAAAATGGGAGTGGGTATGGAGGTTCTCTCCTGATGTTTTCCCAAAACTTGTGGGAGAAAAGTATCTGGCCATGCATATTTCCTGAAATTTTTTAACAGGAACCAGTGGTCCCTGTCTTCAATGGGAATTCACATATTGAAAAATTTTAAAAACCTTTATTAATCAATTTTTCAAATATATGTAAAATAGTTTAAAAAATGAATCCCATTGAATTCCTGCCACTCAGCTTCAACAGTTATCAACTCATGATGAATCCTATTTCATCTGTCCCCTTCCTTATTTCTCTATTCTCTAGATAGTAATACCTTAACATCACCACCATGAGGAAACCTTTGGAGGTGATAGCTGTGTTCACGATTCACTGGTTTCACAATTCTTCACGTAGCAAAACTTATGAATTTGTACACTTCAAGTATGTGCACTTTATTGTAAATCATTTATACCTTGATAAATAACCTTAAAGTGGTTAAATAACATAGACAGCTAAGTATAGCTAAAAACAATTCAACAAGCTAGTAGAGGAACAGTAGAAGAACCAGTTGGGTCTCCAAAATGGCATTCAGCTGACTTTACCTGGAGGCTAAGACAAGCCCAGTCTATCCAATAAGGTATGAAGTTCAAGTTGTGTTCTACTCCACATAGCATACTTAAAGCTCCACCTCTGTGGCGGGCCCTCTGCTAGTCTCAGGAATACAAAGTGCAGGAGATGTATTTACTCTTTGTTGTTGAGGGGCTCAGGTTTTTCTGCTGTACCCCAAACGCGGGAGGTTTAGCTCTGAAGTAAATTCTCATTTAAGGAAGTACAATCCAATGGGGCAAAAGCAAGTACATTAAAATTTAAAGAATGCCATTCATTTCTCATGTCCCTCGAAGGACATCAAACAAAATCCAATTTACACTCCCCAACTAGACTTTTTAATCCCCTTCTGTTTCTTCTTTCTTCCTTCCGACTTTCACTCTCACCTCCCACATTCTCAGAACCTTTTAGAAGTCCCCTTACCTGCTCTTCCCCATAAGAGATTTCCTTCTCTACCCAGAACAAAATTAGCTTTTACTTCCTCCCCTCTCCATTATGATTTTTGGGTCTCTCTATATATATTTGTGTGTGTGTGTGTGTGTGTGTGTATGTGTGTGTGTGTATATGTATATATGTATGTATGTTTACACAATATCACTTTTGACAAAAACTCTCTCTACCTCTCCCTCCTGCCCTCATTTTAAGATTTTGCATCTCAACAAGTCTGGGAATTGGTTTTAAACAGGTAGATTGAGGTTAGAGTGAGCACCAGGTAGGGTAGCTAAGCCAAATGAAAGTGCTGACATCACCAAGATTCTCATTTATTCATTAATCAATGAACGCTAAGTCTTGGACTACTAACACAGTATGATGTGTGCATGTTGTAGATTGATACAGTGGTGAGTGGTGAGTGAAAGTCCCTGCCTTTGTGGAATTTACATTCTCTAGGCTGATTGACATGGGAGGGGGTAATTTACAGACACTCCCACCTAGCAAAATGTAACTCTTCCCATATACTCACTTATATTTATTTATACAATTGTCATTAATACACCTGTATAATTCCTTTCAAATTTTTGATCCTGTTTTGGTTTGGATGTAGCACATGCTAAGGGAGTAAATATAGCACAACTCCCTCTGATGGGGATAGGGCAAAGATTCCAACAAAGCTCAGAGAAGCAGCTAATAGGATATATCCAACAAGGTTAATATAGATAAATCAGTAAGTAACAGAATGACAACCTTCCCTTGGAGCTATTTTACCACGCTCAATGTGGTAATGACAGTATGGTTCTTTTAAACGAACACATATTATTACTTGGCAAATTATATAATCTGCAATTATATGTGTGGTTGACATAGCCTTGGAACTGGAATGGTGACACTTCCCAAAGCTTTGTAATCTACCAAAACATCATTGAAATGTCTATATCAAGTGGATTCTAGCAAACAGGAACAATATAAAAAGTATTCAGCAACACAACTTATTTAATAAATCTAAATCGAGTACCTATTATTTACCCAATCACTGTTACAGTAGCTACAGATGATCAGTGAACAGAACAGTTCCAAAGGGAGGGGAGTTTTCAAAGCTTGTTTGAAGGAGGTTAAGAAAGAAGGAGAGACTGAAGTCAGAGATTACAGAATGCCTTTGTAAACAGGAGTGTAAAAAGAAAAGTGGAGGAGGGTGGCCAATTAGATCAAAATAAATTTTTATGGGAAAATAACTACATGTTTGTGTGAAAATGGGAGTGGCCCTAGAGAGAAAAAGAAGCAGTAAAAGGATATGTCAAATAGTTATGTTGACTAATTATAGTCAATAGTTATTAAAGAGGGAAAACTTTTCCTGTACCCACTTGGGTTCTTTCATTGGGGGCCTGTGAATTAAACTGACAAAAGAAAAATAACAGGTGAAAAGAGAAATTTTTATTCATTTGAGACTGTAGAACGCACAGAAAAATGTGACTCAATGTGTTCATTAGAATTTGGGGCTTATATTCCATCTTAATAGGGGAACAGGGAGAGAAAGACCTCTTAAGAGAAAGCAAGTGACTTTTAGGATGGGTAACAGGGCCCTTAGAGAAGCAAATGGAAGATATGATAGTTTTGTGTCAACGTCTGTTTGGGTGATCTCTTAATCCCAGTGCTGACTTGACTGCAGCGATAAAAGCCAATCTGCCCTGGTTATGAAACTCCCAGGGTGAGAATTTATGACAGTTGAGTTCTTTTAAGAGGCGTTGCTTTTAGGGGAGTTCAGAAAAAATGTTTCTTCCCACATCTGTTGATTCTCAAATGTCTTTAGCTCAAAATAATTTTTCTGCTGCAATGGCATGTTCTAAATTTTGGAAGCTGTGGCAGAGAAACCATAAAAAAGGGCCCAACCCCACATGCAGATATGAGAAAAGTCACCCTTGGTGTCACAATCCCAAATTGCTTTTTCTTCTGGAATGCCTGGCAACAGCCTCAGCTAGGTGAGGTGGCAACCTCAAATTAGATTCAGTAAAAATGTCTTCTATTTGGTGAATAAGTGTCCTTAATCTTCAGAGATCTAGAATTAACTGTCCAGATGATAAACTAAATTAAACTTACAGTATTTGTATTTTTGAGTTGACTTTAGAAATAAACTGTGTATACTGTGTTCAAGAGAATTTAGCATATGTGAAGTTTTAACAGATTAACTGTGATTCTAATTTAAATTGGGTAACTGAGTAATGAATTTAGACTGAGATTTTTAACTTGAAATCTTATTTTGTAAATGTTATTAAAACATTTCAGAGAATTTTAAGATATTCACCAGTTTTAAAAATGTAATTACTTAGATTTATTATTTTTTTTTCTTTTCTTTTTTTTTTTTTCTTAGATAGAGTCTCACTCTGTTGCCCTGAGTAGAGTGCCTTGGCATCATAGCTCTCAGCAATCTCAAACTCTCAGGTTCAAGCGATCCTTTTGCCTCAGCCTCAGCAGGGACTACAGGTGTTTGCCACTACACTGGCTAGTTTTTCTATTTTTAGTAGAAATGGGGTCTCTCTTTTGTTTAGGTTGTTCTCAAACTCCTTAGCTCAAAAGTGGATCTTAGCCAAAAGGCTGACAGGTGATCAATCTCCTGAGCTCAAGGAATCCACCTTCCTAATCCTCCCAGAGTGCTAGGATTACAGGCATGAGCCACCATACCTGGCTGATTAATAAAACTTTTTAAAGTTTTAGGTTGTATGCTTGGCGCCTGTAGCTCAGCGGGTAGGGCATCAGCCACATACACCAGAACTGGTGGGTTCGAACCCAGCCTGGGCCTGCCAAACAACAACGACAACCAAAAAATAGCCAGGCGTTGTGGCGGGTGCCTGTAGTCCCAGCTACTTGGGAGCCTGAGGCAAGAGAATCACTTAAGCCCAAAAGTTTGAGGTTGCTGTGAGCTGTGATGCTACAGCACTCTACCCAGGGCCACATAGTGAGACTCTGTCTCAAAAAAAAAAAAAGTTTTAAGTGTAATGAAGAAATCTTTGCAAACAATTGACAGTTTGTTATTTTTATTGTTTTCCTCAAACATCTCTAAAATGATTTATAAATAGAAGACAGTAAGACTTGTTCGCTGAACTAAAGATTTTAAAAAATATGTTTTTAAATCTGTAACTTTAGTAAATTAAACATGACAATTAAAAATATATCTTTCTAAATATTTTTCTAAATGAAACGAAGGGATGACAAAAGTAACTCTTAGGGACATAAAAACTCCATTGATAGTTCTGGGTGTCATTTTGTCCCCCACTCAGGTAGACATTTTTCCTGCCCTGTAGTGAAAGTCTACATGTGGTCCTGTGGCACATGAACTCTTAAAAGTGCTTAAATTGTTTTCATACAAGTATCAAACACGTATTCAGAGTGAACCTGGACTCAAGATTTTTGAATTCAGGTTCATTACCTTTAGAGCTGGGTACTTCTCTTATAGTTGAGTGTCAATGATCCAAAAAAAAATTTGAGCTCAAAATAATGTGTGGAGAAATAAAGGCCTAATTTTGAAAAAAAAAAAAAAAAAAAAAAATTTGGCCTATCTAATTGCCAAATAGTCTTAGAAAAAAATTTAATGGCATTTCCAAAGAGTAAACTAAGTGGATACAGAAAACATACCATTTGATCAGGGTTGTTCTCACACAGAAACAAAGATATACAGTGAAGTTTTGATGAGGCAAACTCAGACATGGTTATTTCCTTGCTCATTTGAACCAGTGAAATACCTCTTGAATGTATTAATATAAACATTGACTTTAATAAATACCTTTAGTTGACACTTGATTGTGAGTTCTCTGTAGCTGACCTAAACTATCTAAATTATTTATAAAGTTTAGCAAGAGAGAAACCATACTATAAAACATTTAGCATTTATTATATGCTGAACTATAATATGTTCCAGGAATTAGTTTAAGCACTTTCTGGGCAGATTTAACTCCTTCAACCCTCATATCATATGTGGTATGTGTTAATATTTTCCCTTTTTTAACCCATGAGGAAACTGAGGCACAAAGAGGTAATATAACACATCCAAGGTCACACACCCAGTAACTAGCAGTGCTGAGATTTGAACCCCAGCAGCTACATGGCTGGCTGCAGAATCAGCTTTCATGCAGAACACTTTCTGCTTGACAAGATGAATTCTCCGAAGTTGATCCTCTCTGGAGTGGAGCAGCATTTTTTTTTTTTTTTTTTTCCTGTTTAGGAGAACTTTTGGTGAGGAAGTAAAGCACTGGAGATAGTACGTAAATATTGAAAGAGTTGAGAGAAGCCAAGTCTTCCATCTAGTGGTGCAAGAATGACTCCTGGTGATTGAACAGGGAGCTTCCTTATGTAGCTGGAAGGAGGAACAAACAAGCAAAACAAATAGTTCAACAAATATTTCTGTGTCACTCCTTTTTTGCTAGGTTTTGCTTTCTTTGATAGAGTGCATAGTTTACCTCAGAGCATTTGTGTCTCCAGCACTTTCTGGAAATTATTTTTATAGTTAGTCTCACCAACTGCAAGCTTCATAAAACCCTTTCTCTGTACCTCTTTCACTCTGTGTACAACATCTAACACATTCTAGGTCCATTCATTCTATACTCAATAATAGCCCTGGAGTGGCTCAGCACCTGTAGCACAGCGGCTAGGGTGCCAGCCACATACACTGGAGCTGGCGGGTTCAAGTCCAGCCTAGGCCTGCCAAACAACAATGACATCTACAACCAAAATCAGGTGCTGTGGCAGGTACCTGTATTTCCAGCTACTCAAGACACTAAGGCAAGAGAATTGCTTAAGTCCAAGAGTTTATGGTTGCTGTGAACTATGAAGCCACAGCACTCTACCAAAGGCGACATAGTGAGACTCTGTCTCAAAAAAAAGAAAAAAAATAATAATAATATCCCTGGAGCATCCACTATGAGCCAGATACTGGAGACAAAGTGGTTACTAAAATAATGGCCCTGCCCTTATAGAGCTTCCGTTCCAGGGGGCTGTGCTGACAGAACCATCAGAATCCCAAATGGAGCTGGATGTTATAGCTCAGGGGTTAGAGCACTGGTCCTGCTTAGTACATGTTGTGGGTTCAAACCTTGCCCAGGCCTATAAATAAAATAAGGAGAACCCAAAATGGAATCTGATACCAGCCCCCCATTTTTTGACCAAACCCGTTTTATCATTTTAATTTCCTCAGTTAATTATTTCCATTTCAAAATGGGGGGAGAGAGTCTATGGTTGTCTTTCTACTTTTTAAAGAAATTTCCTGCATCAGTAAAAGAGCAGGGGAAGATGTGAGAGTACAGGTGACCCTCTTGTCCCCTTGTTATTCCAGATTTAACAAAGGCCTTGGAAGTAAATCTCACTTTGGGTGCCTGTGAAATGGGAGATTGTCAGAAGAGGTTTTACCCAGTCTCTTCCCCCCATCTTGGTCCATGAAGCTGCTATAACAGAACACTGACGGACTAGGTGACTTGTAAATAGCAAGCATTTATTCCTTACAGTTCTGGAGGCTGGGAAGTGCAGAGTTGAGACACTGGCAGATTTGGTGTCTGGTCTACAGGCTCACTGCCTGATTCACAGGTGGCGCCTTCTCACTGTGTCCTCCCAGGGTAAAAGGCACAAGGAGCTCTCTTGGGTCTGCTTCATAAGGGCACTAATCCCATTCACAGGGCTCCACCCTCATGACCTAATTACCTCTCAAAGGCCCCATCTCCTAAAACCCTCATTTTGGGGGCTAGGATTTCAGGATATAAATTTGGTGGAGGACACAATCATTGTCTATAGCACCCCACTTCCTTGTTCCTCTGCCTCTGCCTGGAGGCTGCTGCTCAGAGTACCTGGTTTCTGAAGGGTATCATCCAATTTTCCCCTTTTTTTTACCCAAGAATCCAGACTCTGGAACTAGCCCTGCCTCTCCTGAAAACCCTGAACATTTTGTTGTCTCCTTTCCCTGGCATGTCCTTTCTCTGAACCCTCACTGCCTTCCTCCACTCTGCACCTCCAGAATCTAGTTCCCTGCGATCTCAACAGCCCCCCAGCTGCTCTGGGCAGGTGCCCTTGTGCCACACCAACTCAGGCATGGTGGGCAGAGTCCATAGCTCATGGCTCACGATTTTACCCTAAAGTATCACAGGGTCCTCGGAAAGACAAGGTGAAATCTCAGGTTCCTGTCCTCAGGGACCCACTTGTTTTTGTCCAGTGACTGATGATCTTTGGGAGATGCTCTGACTCCACTTCTGATCCGTCACTTGTAACAATGATCTTTCACATTTAGTCTTCAGTGTGATTTCCCAACTCCTTCCACCAGTTACTTGTCTTTCAACAAATACTCAGGTAAACATGAAGAGCCCTTATCTAAAGAAATGTTCTGTTGGGAAAAAAAAAAGACTTAATAAAAACCATTCACAACTCTTTTACCCTTTTATGTAATTGATTTTCCAGGTGTAAAGTCTCTTAAAACAAGTAGAACTTTATCCATTTCTACCTACCCCAGTATTTAGAAAATGGTTAATTATTAGTCTGGACTATCAATCATCAACCATTTTTTTTAATGAACCCTTTTAATGTAAAAATAGCTTAACAATTGTCAGATTGTCTCCTTTTGCTTCATAAGGGAATAGATAAATGGATTTTTTTAAGGAGGGTGTGAAAGAGACAGACAGACCATCTCTTGTTCTGTCTTAGCACTGCGGTCATATTGCCTGTAGGAAGACACAAAATGGGTTCCTATTTACTAGATTCCAGATGTGGCCCTTTCAAGTGCTGGGGCCCTTATTCATCCATACAGAACCAGAGCCTGGGCTCTGAATTAATAAATCTCTGAACTGGAAACATCTCCACTTTACAAATGGGAGTGCTGGGGCCAGAGGTTCTCAAACAAAACAAAGTGGAGAGAGCTAATGTATTCATGATTTTGTGTCTGAAATGTTTAGCTGATTGCAGCCAAAAATGGTTTCCCTTAAATTTTCAGGGGCGTTCTGGACCCTTCATGGGTGCATGTAACATAGAACTAACTAGAGCCACTTAAAGGATAGGGGCAAAACCTGGAAGCCTCCTGTCCTCATTTCCCCTTCAGTGATCATATTGATGGAGATCTCCTGCCAATCTTACAACAGACCTGTCACCTTGAAAGAAACGACAATGACTTGTTTCCAGTGAATCTATACAGAGGGAGCGAGTTCCTTCAAAAATACCTTATTCTGACGGATGCCTGTAGCTCCGTGGCTAGAGTGCTGGCTCTGTGCACCAGGGGTGGCAGGATCGAACCCAGTCAGAGCCTGTTAAAAAACAAACAAACAAACAAAACACCTTGTTCAGCAGGCAGGGTAGCTCATGCGTAGTATCCTAACACTCCGGGAGGCTAAGGCAGGAGAATCCCTTCAACTCAGGAGTTTGACACCAACCTAAGCAAGAGTGAGACCCTTGTCTCTACTAGAAATAGAAAAAAATTAGCCAGGCATTGTAGTGGGCACCTGTAGTTCCAGCTACTGGGGAGGCTGAAGCAGGAGGATCACTTGAACCCAAGAGTCTGAGGTTGCTGTGAGCTAGGCTGAGGCCATGGCACTCTAGCCTGGGCAAAAGAGTGAGACTGCCTCAAAAAAAGAAAAATCTTTTTTTTTTGTGCTCCCTCTTTTGGCGTGGGGGCTGCTTTTTTTTTTTCCCCCATCTGAACTCATTTTTCATTTTTAAAACTCAGCTATGTGATAAAAATAAAATAAAACACAAATGTTGGAAAAATGTCTTTCGCTCTGTCGGCTCCACCCCTCTAATCCCACAGAGGTAATCTCCGTGTCTACTTGCCTTTTAAAGGAAACTATTCATATTACACAGCACAGTGTCTTGATCCAAGTTCTTACAAAGGGGAAGACAAAATGCTTCAGATGGCTTACTCCTGGCCATCACTGCCATGCCCCAGCTCTCATCCTAAACAACAAAACAAAATCAACAAATGGTTTTCACCAGACAGTTGGAATTAAAAGGTGAACTGGTACAATAGTTGAGGATATTTGTCTAGCCACATCAAAGCACTTCCTTTCATGTTTACTGTGCCTCAGAAGTGATCGATACATTTGTTGATCGAATGGGTTATGTTTGGGTCACTAAAGTGCCATTTTCATGGGGAAATGATAAATAAACGTGTAGCCATCTCTTTTGGCCTCCTTTGCCACATAAAATATGCTTTAAGGTAGATTTTCATCCCCCCCAAAAAGCCTGAATGGAATGATCAGAAATTTAACCTAGCTTTAAGGAAGGAGGGAGAGAGAGCTTGAAACTAACCGCTGTAAAGGCTCAGTGAATTCATTCCAGATGTTTTAGTACTATTGATTGTCCAAGTGAGGGCCAAACCTCTCTTTTCCTTTCTATAAAGAATACAGAAGCAATAACAGGAGAACACATCCAGGTATATTACAAACTCCGTCAGCGTCACGTTGTTATGAAAGTTGCTACTCTTTTGTCCAACATTCTGTAAACAGAAGCCTGTGGCTGCTGGCACCCACTCACCATCACCTTGTCACAGGCTGAGAGCCCCAGAGTGGTCTGGCTGGGCAGTTGGAGTATTTCTCGCTTGCTTGGGCTCACAGAAAACCTGGACAGACCTGGATTCCTCAAGCTCTTCCTTGTGGGGACTTCTACTAGCAGATTAGTGGTCCCTGATAGAAAGATCTGGACGTCATAAAACAAACAAACAGGAATTCCATATGTGTTATGTGAATTTGTACTCAAGTAAGTAACTGATGTTTAGGTAGCACCATGTGGACCCACAAGAAAATAAAGAAGAGAATAAGGGTTTTAGAGTCACACAGATCAGGACGTAATTCCCAGTGCCAATCCACTTAGCAACAACACCTTGAAAGATTATCTAACCTTTCTGGGCCTCAATGTTCTCTTCTATAAAATGTGGGTAATCCCCACAAAAAAAAAAAAAAAGCTGGGAGAATTAAGTGAGATAATGTACCGAGGGCCCAAGCCCAGTACCTGGTACATCATGGGAACACAGTAATATAAATTCTCTACCTAAGACATGTCTATTGGGGATTAAAAAAAAGAGAAAGGATCATGAAGGAAAAATAAAAAGAATGAGACAAGGGAGGAAAAATCAAGGACCAGTCAGAAGGCAAAAAAAAAAAAAAAAAAAAAAGAACTTGATAAAATGGTTTTTTTTTGAGGTGGGGAAAATCCTCAGCACTCCACACTTAGCTGGTACAGGCTCCAGGGCCTGGCTGCTTCTCCCTCCTGTGGTTCAGCCTTTGGCCATTTCATTCCTCATTAGCACCTTCCCTGGGAAGAAGAAGAGAGAGAAGCTGAAGCTCAGGTCAGTCAATTTCCCTGTTAGTAACTCTCATCAAGATTAAGTTGGGAGAAGAAAAGAAGCAAAGTGAAGGTCAGGAGTTATGTGTATATTTCCATGATCTCTCTCTCCCTCTCTCTCTATTCCTGTCTCCCCGTCTTTCATTTCTCTTTAGTGAAAGAGCTCTATTGGGAAATCTGGGCCCTGCCTCTCTGCCTTTTCTCAGCCTCTACTCATCGCTTCACCCCACTCCAAACTCAGCACTAGAGGAGACTGTCTTTTCCAATATCCCTAGAGACTTCTTGGTTGCAAAATCATTTTTGAATACTAGTTGTCTACCAAATTGTCTTTGCCCCTTTTTTCTTGCTATCCTTTTCCAGAGATATGTGCCCATCTAAATACTACATTCCTAGCCTTCGCTGCAGCTAGAAGTGACCATAGAGATGTAAGTAGAATCACACACAGAGAAGGGCACTCAAGAGGGCTGTTGGTCACATCTTGTGGTGGCTTGAACAGAACGCTGAATATACTACATAGCTTTCTTTTCCGCCCTGTCAGGGATTTAGAGAGCTGAGATCACTATGGAAAAATTGCTCTAGGCCTCATAGGAATTCAATCCTAATGAAATCTATGCTTTTTCCCAATGTGGGTGTGATATATAATTGTCCCCCTATAGACTCTGTTTCTTGGGATACAGGAGCTACCTACTGACTAAGTGTCCTAGGATGGAATAGCTACTCGTTCAGTGGCCCCTGAGAAGTAAAATGAAAATTCTATTCCTGACAGTTTGGCAGTTGACTCTGAGGACAGGTGGTTTGAGGAGAAGGGAAGGAGAGTTTCTTCATTCATTAGCAAATAGGGACCACGTCAGACTCATGCCTTAAAGTACCATTTTCTGGGTGGTGCCTGTGGCTCAAAGGAGTAGGACGCCAGCCCCATGTACCGGAGGTGGCGGGTTCAAACCTGGCCCTGGCCAAAAACTGCAAATAAATAAATAAATAAATAGTATCATTTTCTGCCTTAAGCAGAAATACAGGGCTTTTGAAGGTGAAGTTTTTAGCTTTAGGTTATTGTTGCTTAATCATAGTTGATGGTTCTTATCCATCCCATCTCCAAGGAAGACTATCTCAAGACCTCTACATGACCTTTGCCTGGATTATTCCTTTGAACCACCTCCTATGGTACAAAGAGCAAAGGACACTCCCCTGCCCCTCTGATTACTGGCCTCAGACAGGAATGTAGGTTTTAGTTCTCAAAGGAGTTAGGGGGTTCTAAAGAGACAAAATATGTTTACCCTCTTTCAGGCCCTTCCCTCTGTTACAATTTCATTTTGGAGAAGAGGGTTTCTGTGTGAAACCCTGAGGATGCCTCTTGGCTGATCTTTCTGGAAGGTGGGGTGATGTATCCAGAGATGATGGAGTTGGAGGGGATGGGGAAGGGGAGCCTGGAGCAGGAGCAGCAGCGGCCAGGCTAGAAGAGGGACTTTTTAGCTAGAGTAGGTGGAAGTATCCAAGATCTTGCTTATGCCCAGAAGTCAGAGGAGAGCTAGGAGGGTGAGTGCCCAGCAGAACCCAGAATACTCGTCAACCAGAACCTTAGCTGGGGATGAGAAGCAGGCTCCTTCAGGGAGCTGGGGGGGCCTGGGGTGGGCTGGGGTGGGCTGAGGCATCACAGGGATGATGGGATGACTGTGCAGTGGCCATTAGAGCCAGGTAGTAAAAGATCAGCAAGGTGTGCAAATGCCATGGGGAATACTCCTAGTTAAAGTGGGGTCCCTGAGCTTCCGTGAGTCACTGTGGCATAACTCACAATCTCTGCAGGTTTTGTTTTCTTGGTGACTCATCTTCCTGATCTATTATGGTCACTTTACTGACTAGTCTGGAACTTTGTGCCAACTTACTGAGTCACCTACTGGAAAGACTGTCTGAGATGTGTGATACTTCTCAACAATAATCTGCAGTGTAGTGGGGAAGTTCAAATAGGAGTCAAATGAATTACTGAGGCTTTGGGTGAGCTCTTTTTACCTTCTGAGCTCCAGTTTTCTCGGCTGTAAAATGGGAATAGGAAAGTATGTTTATCAGCTTTGTTTTAAGGACTAATTTATGTTATGTATTTATAGCAGTGTTTTTTAAACTTCAGTAATCTGAAAAGCTTATTAAAATACAGATTCCTGGGTCCCTACCTTGAAAGTTTCTGATGTAACAGGTCCGGGTGGGGCTTGATAGTTGGAAATTTGAACAAGTTCTCCAGTGATGTTGCAACTGCTGTTCCTAGACCCACACTTTGAGAACCACAGCCTTAAAGCTTTTAGGCTCTTTCTGACACTTATCCGTGATTTTAATGAATTTCCTTTCTTCTTTCTGAGTAGGCACTGGGCTCTTCCAACCCAAGGCTTAGACTTTTGAATGATTTCTTTGACAGATACTATTAATGACTGGTCCATTACTCAAGATATTAACCTGCTTTATAGGAAAGTAGCATTTTTAAGGATAATAGTAACAAGGCTAATTCACGTAAAATTTTCACAAATATAGTTTGACTTGATCTTCACCAAAACCTTACTTTGTAGATGTGGACAATGGGGTTCAAAAAGATTAAGTGATTTGGCCAAACTCATACACCTAGAAAGGCCTAGACTGAAACTCAGGTTTTCTGCCCCAAGGTGGTAACTTGCCCTTATTACTTTTTTCATTGTTATTATAAACTAGTTGGAAGGTGAAAGGTTTTTCTTTTCTGTTCTCATACATCTGAAGGGTCTTTAATGAAGTGAGTGACTCATTGTAAATTCTCTAAGTGGAGTGACTCTGTCACTGACAGCACTCAGGAGCACCCCCAAGCAGATGGGGGTGACTTTTTTACTGTTCGCCACCAACGCATGCTCAATTTTAACTAAGAAATAACCTAAAGCAGCTCATTCCACAAGAAATGCTGCCCTGTCTTGGGTTTTCCTCTTGAACAGGGATGATTCCTGCCCCACGGGGACTACACTGGAGGCAATCCACCAAGGATGAAAACACTTAGAACCATGTTCCATCAATAAGATTGCTGAAAAGCAAATGGAAATTACATTCTATCCAGGGAAAATGAGAGCCATCCACCTGTCAGGAATGGGAAGTTCACAGGATTGAAAAACAGCATCTGGCTTCATTTGCAGAAGGATTTGGAGCCAAAAAGATACTCTCACTTCAGTGCAATTAGGGAATTGCCAGTTTGCTGTGAGGAGCACTGGAGGGAGGGCAGGCAGGGAGAGGGGAAAGAGGTTCTAGCTTCTGAAATCTGAGGGAAACTGGCTGCTGATCCCGGCCTCTCCATATGCTGGACAACCCCAGACAAATGACCTCCTGTCTGGGATGTTGTAGGAATTGAATAGGATGAAACATGCAGGATCCCTGTTAGCATAATATGCACCTAACATACTAGTCCTCTTCCTCCACCCACTGGGATAACCTTATGACTTTTGTCTTTTTTCCCTTGGACTTTTGACTACTTCTTTTTCTTCTTGTTGCTATTTTTTTTTTTTTTTTTTTTTTTGCAGTTTTTGGCCAGGGCTGGGTTTGAACCCGCCACCTTAGGCATACGGGGCTGGCGCCCTACTCCTTTGAGCCACAGGTACCGCCCTATTATTTGCTTTTTTCTACCTTATATGGGAACACCTTGGGCAGTAGCCCCCATCTCCCTTTACAGAAAATGAAGAGGTCACGTGTTTTTTCTCTTTGACACCTGGAGAGCAAGTACGTGAACAGGCTTCAACAGTCACTGACTTTCCTATGTTAATTTGGGTTGCCTGCAAGCAGAGCCCGAGCAAGGACTTGGGTGTTTATTTTTATTTATTTTATTTATTTTTATTTTTTTAAGTTTGAAAATTAATCACATCTTTATTGTTTTGTTTTTATCTTAATTATGACATTCCATAGATTTGCTCATGCAAAGTTTCATAGTGTGAGGGATTCTGGGCTATATAAAGACTGGTCATTTTTAGCTTTACAATATTTCCAT
>CAUYPK010107856.1:0-21366 GCA_963574355.1 Loris lydekkerianus | reverse complement strand
GGATTTTCTAGAATTTCTTTTCTTCTCTTTTCTAGATCTTCTTGGAGTGTTTTGATCTTGTTTTGCATGATCTCAGATCTGTTGGCATAAAAGTAGCACTTCTCCTGTAAAAATAAACAGATGCCTCCTTTTTGGCAGTTAATGGGACTAATCCCCTTCTTGTTGGGGCAAGTATTTAAAGTCTCTTGCTGAGACCCAAATGTTTTTTTTTTTTTTTTTATAGATTAAAAATATGCACCATAGATGTGGCCCGACCCATTACCCTCTGTCCCCCTAAACCTCCCCCCTCCCTTCCCTTTTGGACGGAGGGACTCCCTTCACTAGACCCATTTCCTGAACTGAAATAAACAAGAAAAGGTTAAGAGGAGACTCTGTTGATTTAGGCTTTATGTAGAAAGACAGCAAACCTCTTGTCACAAAATCTATCAGAAACCAAAGAAGACTTTTCCTTGCAATTGATTTGTTCAGGTGATTAGAAAAAGTTTGAAGAAAAGAGTAATGACCTTTTAAAGGTCCCTTTAAGACTTATAGTCTTAAAAAGACTATAAACAGGTTGGGGGAAAAACTGCCGAGACTGCTGGACAGAGTTAAAAGATATTTAGGTATCCCAAGCTAGAAAACTTTCATACCAAAGCAAACATCTCTGTGGAGAGCACAGCCCCTGGAACCCAGTTCCTGACGTGCCGAGCTTCGGTGAGAAGGGAAGCCAGGGAGCATTAGGACATGAATATTGATTGATGGGAGGTTGAAGACCTGGTGTAATCAGGCCATCTAATTGAGTCAAAAAGATCCATCCTCTCCAGCTTAACTCCCACCTGCATCACCACAACGGAAACCACAATTCCCATCTGGTTAATGACTTCTTCACTTTTGTAAAGAAAAATGGCTGTACTCCATTCTGAATCTTCTTTAACTCTCTGTAGCTTCCAGCCATTGATCAATAGCTATTAACTTTCTCCTGCTTCTGGAGTATCCTCCCAGTGTAGTCAGCTCTTTCATTCACTCGTTCATTCAGTAAATACATATCAATACCCTCAGAGTGCCAGGCCCTAAAGGAAGGTGAACAAGACTCAGGCTTATTCACATCCCAATGTAGTACACTCTCCATGGGCAACTGACCCAGAAAGTCTGGCTACATTTGATCAGATTCACTTTCCATGTTTTCCCAGTTGCCAATCTAGTCAAGGCCCTCCCAGTGTCACCGGTAGGCCGCCTTTCCTATCTGCTCTTCAGCGTAAATCTGGCTCCAACCCCAGTTTCCATTACCTCCTACTCTAGAGACCCACCTATACCTTTTTCTCTTGCTTATCAGAGAAAAGGACATTTCAGTTTGCTCCTACTAAAAGATATCATCCCTTCCTATTTCCACTGATCAGGCTAATTCTTCAGATCTCAGCTCAAAACTCAAGAGATACAAAAAGTTGCCTTTGGCCAGCCCCTCTAATTTGTGATCCTCTTATCTGTGATATACTTTGAACACATGCATACATGCTTTTTAACTTCTCTTGTTGATGTCTTGCTATTTAATTGCTCTATAGTTCTGTATATTTTGGCTTCCCCAACCAAGTTCTTTGTCTTTTATTTAATATTCTTGAAACATCTAGAACAGAACTGTACTCATAGTGCAACATTTAAAATGTTGTTAAACAAATATTTGCCTTACCATTAATTAAACATGAGAAATAAAGAAAGTTCCCTCTTCCTCCAACATACCACAGTGCCCTCTTACTCGTTACCAGGGCAATGGCAGCATTTCAGCATCCCCCCACCAAAAAAAAGTCCAAGAGCTATGTCGAGTCTACAGTGTTTTCCATGAGTCCTCAAAAGACAACAGCAAATTTGAAATGCACCACATTTTCATCTCCTTCCTCTCAATATTCACAACCATAGTGTTAGCCAAATCCTATCTACCCAAATGACATTCCTGAGTCCATCTCTAGGAATTGCAGATAACATCCACTTACCTCATCCACGGGGCTCAGCACAGGAGATGCCATGCCTTTCTTTGCTTTGAAGATGACCACAGCAATGACAACCATGGAGTGGCTTGGACAATTTCACTGCCCATGTTTTCCTCCCTACCCAGTACTTTGGAGTGGCAGAAAGTCAGATGTGGCCTTAGGAACCGAGTAGGCCTACAGGTTTGAAGGCAGATCAGCCACTTTCTAACAGTGTGAAATGGGTGACATTACTTAAATACCCCCTCCAGGCCTTAGTTCTCTCATCTGTGAACTGCATTAAATGAGGAAATAAATGCCAAAGCTGTAGGTTTTCAACATTAAGTCCCTTCCATCCCAGCCCCCTCTGCCACAACACCCAACTTACCCTTTGCTTCTCTGAAGGGTTATAGTAGCTTCTCCCCACCATGGGGCAACATTTTTATTTTCTGATATAAAGACTTCTTTCTCGGGCAGATGCCAGAAAATCCAACTCAGACCACTTCAGCCAAAAGAGAATTTACTGGATCCAAGAACTGAGAGGTCCAGGGATACAACCAGAGGCAGATCCAACAGGACTGAGCCTTCAGGTGTCCCCAGGACCCAGCTCCTCTCCAGCTCGTGTTCAAGTCCAGCTGGAAAAGCAAGCCTCCTTTCCTTTGGCTCAAAGAAAAAAAAAAAGGATCATGAGCACATTACTAAAACAATCACTATGGTCAGAAGATATGAGGCTGGTGGGCCAGGCTTACAAGCCAAGACCACATGAGGACCCACCTTGAATTTAATAGATAGCAAATTAAGATGGCAGCTGTTTCGAGTGGTGATGATGATTAGAGTCCGGCATGTTAGCCTCTGTGGGCCGGGAGAGGAATACTTCCGAGAGGAAAGCAGAAAGAGGACTCTGGAGAACCCATAACAACTTTAGAGGGCTTTACTATTTGTTCTGGCCCGACCTTGTTGATCTGGGTCAAGGTTAAGTGCACAGGCTACCTGGCTTCAGCTTTCTCATCTGTGAAAAAGTAATAATTATGAGTCTTAAGCAAATAAAGAACACAAGACATCACTCAGCTCTCGTGAGCTGTACCTATGGAATCCTCTTAAGAGAAATAACAACCCAAACACAGCACTCTTAAGTTTCCAAATTTCCTGGGATATGAGCACAAAAACTCTGTATCTTACCAAAAAAAAGTAATTAAAATATAGTTAAAACAAATTTTTTTAAAGGAAGCATGATTATTTAGCTTTCCAGTTCTCAGTACCCCTTGTTTGCTTAGCTCTTACATAAATGTGCACCTAACTGCATTTCATTAAATAAGGGAAAGCTAGAGCCGGGCTAATTGCATACCTGGTGGCAGTATTCATTACAAAAGCCCCTTAATCAGATGGTTAGCTTGAGTGATTCCCCTTGGAAGGTGACCTAACTAGTATCTCAAAACACTCACATGTTCTAGCAGGGTTGATGAAGGGCAGGAAGTGTAACCTTTGACCGAGCAAGTGGTAACAATGTTGCCCTTTCTGCAACCGAGAACCAAAGGCATTAAGATTGAGTCAGTCACCAAGTAGATTGCATTTAGGGTCAACTATAAATCTCTCTGAAACATTTACCCAAATGTTTACTTTTCTTAGTAATTTAAAACGAATGGGAAAGAGCTTTGTGCCAAATATTGAAAAAACAAATTTGGTTCCTTCATCGTGATTCCATTTCAGCCATCTGTCTTTACTCCCTCTTCCAGCACACTTTACAGAGCCCTTTCTCAATATGTTAATGGCGCAGCAAATCATGGTTAATTCTTCCACAAATTAAATCTATTTCTGCCCCTTCAGCTGATTGAGCTGAAATTATTCTTCATTGGCATACACGTGTGGGTGTGGATGGCATTGAATTCCTCACATACTAAATAAAGCTGAGATAATGAAAATTCCTTGCATGTAATTTACTTTAAATCATTTGTTTCCCACTTCGCCTTAACATTCAGATTGTGTTTTTACAATGCCACCAGAATCTGAGTGGGACTCAAGGGTCCCAGTTGTGTGGTTGTTCCAGTTTATTGTTATGCTATTTATTCTAGGGGTGGGGGTAGGGCTTGGATGGAGATGTTCTTTGGCAGTTACGTGAAAACCAAATAAATGTGAGTATCAAAGCAACTCAAACCCGATTTTCAGCTTTGTCCCATGTGTTAAGGTTTGGCTAGTAGAATGTAAAGGTTTAGATCAGATGTAACTCCGTGCTGTCTGCGCTTCCTCAGATGTTTCAGCATTGACCAGGACTACTTAGAAACTGAAGCAAAGTAAATGCAGCTTTGATAATGCTTCCTACTTTGACACTATGTCACGTTATCCTTCTCAAGCAAAGTATTGATTCAAAAATTGGCTTCCTGACTGCTAAGTAATTGTCAATTCTTTTTTTTTAATGGAGTTCCTGTCTACTGAATATATATCCCCTTTTGTTTCTTTATTTCTATAAATGAGGCACATTCTGAATCTCCCAGAATTGCTCTTATATTCTTAGGGTAAAAGAATGAAGAAATCGGATGGCACTCTGGTTCATCCCCAGGCACTGTCTCTGCTGCTTCATGATGATTCTCTCAGCACTTCCTGCCCTCACACTATCCCTACTTTACAGCACTGATATCGATGTAAGAGGGATTTTTTTTTTCTACAGCAAGAATTTCTGCTTGGATTTTATATTTGTTTTATTAAGATGGCTCGGTTTCACCTATCTCTTCCCCATTAACACTGCTGTATAAATAGGAATATACCTTGCCTTAAAATTTCTCCTAATAATCTGAACTTTAAATATGTTTTCAGGAGTGCATTAGAAATGTGTGGACCTAGAAATTACTGGTGACAAAGAGGTATAGAACCTAAGGGTCCAGGTTATTTCTCAGAATGTCCAATTTCTATTTGAGTCACTTCTGAGAAGCTTGGGATTGTCTCTCTAGTGGACACCCAGGTAGATGGAAACTTCCCTGCAATGAAAAGAACCTTCTCTGCCTTTTAAAGGAAAGTAATGAGAAATAATAGCTAGAGTACAATAAGCCACAGGGAGAGTTTCATCCGGGGTCTCCCACTGCTGCCCCTCAGATCTGCCCTCTTGGCAAGGGAGACCTGCTACCCAGCCTCCTGCTGCTCGGGGCCCTGGAGGTCACTTAATACAATCTCTCTGTGGCAGGGCTGCCACATATTAATAGTTCAACAGCACTTCCTGACTGCTAGAAACATGGGGCTTAGACTCAAGCAACTGGGGCCCCGCCCTGGGCCCCACAGTCTAGAGAGTTTGTTCTGGCCCTGTTCCCCATGTCCATACCCCGCTCCAGGTACCCACGATCCCCAAATACCTTGCCAACTGGCCCCAAGGAGGAGGCACAGGACCAGATGTGCTCAAGTGGGGGAGGATAAAACTTGAAAACGAGGCTGAGTGTCCAATGTGGGAAGAAAGGGGGTGACCCACAGTCCAAGGCTTCCATTTCCAGCTCTGTCTCAGGCTTCTTATGCCAGGTATTCAATGGTGAAGAAAAGAGATGGTCTCAGCACACCTGGAGCCTCCAATCCATTCTTCATGGGGAGGAAACAATTAGAAGGGTAATGGGTGCTGCAGATGAGAAGCAGGGGGTGCACTGAGAGACTCTGACAATGAGGGGACAGCCCAGGCTTGAGTAGGGTGGGTGGGAAGGTAGTGGCATCTTCTCCAGGGAAGGCCTGCCCACAGTCTCTACTCACGAGTTCCACGAATTCATACACTAATGCAGGTGCAAAACCTGGTACTTTATTGGATAACTTTGTCTCGGAATTTCAAGTCCTCTTTTCCAGTCTAACTCACTTTCTTTCATATTCCCCTTAATCCACAAATACACATTTTTCTTCCAGCATCACTAGAGTGGTGTCTTAAGAGCAAGATCGTTTTCCAAAAAATAAACCTACTTGTTTTCTCATAAATTGTGGAATGTAAAATCCTGACCTTGTTTCCTAATATAGGTATAGCCTGACTCCCAGCTCAATGACCTTGACCAAGTCACTTCATCTGTATACTAGGGAGAACAGTATCCACCTCGGATGGTTGGTTTGAGGAACGATGGGATAAAAATATTTAAAGCATGTAGCACAGAGCCTAGAATAGAGTAGGTCTCAGTAACTGTTCGCCATGCTTCTCTATTCTCCCATGAAGCTTTGAAACTCAGGCTGTTATTGTGAAAACTTTCGAAGTAAAAGAAATATTGTATTACTCACACTCAATAAAATTTTGGTCAACTATGACACTAAGAGGAGTTTATTATGTTTTCTACAAAGACGGGTACCTAATAATAAACACTGGCATACATATTTAAGAGGGAGACGGAAACACAGAGCGAGTGATACACTACTTAAAGGTAAAAATGAAATGTAATTAATGCCAATATCACCATCCACACTTCTGTTTTATCTTCCACAAAATTCCTATTTTAAAATCAGACAAATGAATTCCTGACCTGGAATGGTGTTTTTGGAAAGATACTAAACAGAAATCAGGTGGTGTTGCCAGAGCTGGGGTTGCAAACAAGTACATGGATCTGGAAATGATGAGTGTCTTGACACTTAGGATCCCCTTTGAATTTGAATATTTCCCCGCCTTCTGTTGCTATTTGGAGTGAGGCTACTCCACATGTTTCACTCATCTATCTTTACTCCCCATCCTGCGCACACTTTCTGTACTCTACCTCCTAGTTTTACTAAAAAGCTTTCCAACGATAAAGTTCTAAGATAAAGAATAAAATTCTGGAATTATCTAAACTCCAGTAACACTGAAGACATGAAAATCCACAGACTCGTAGCTCTCTGTGGGTTGATAAATAGCACTTTTTTCTTACCTTGGGTTTCTGCTGTGTTATGGTAATGTAACATGCCACGTTTTGATAATATATTTACTGTCTCTGCCTCCTTTTATTTATAGAAAAAGGCACAACCAGTCATCTATATTTTTTGTTTTGTGTGGTTTGGGGGGAAGGTGGACATATAGGCGCACAAATGTGTTATTTTCGAGATAATGTAGTAAGTGCAGTCTAATAAAGTTTTCCTAACAGCACTTGACTACCTCCATAAAGTAAATTTAAAGATAAAAGCAGTTTGGAAGTTTGTTTTTAGCTGTTGAAAAAAATAATGGAAGCAGTAAATAAAATGTTAGAACAAATTTATATTTTAAAAAGTACACTCGTATTTCTCCACTCACATGGCTGCTTTCTGTGCA
This sequence comes from Loris lydekkerianus, assembly GCA_963574355.1. Lineage (NCBI taxonomy): Eukaryota > Metazoa > Chordata > Mammalia > Primates > Lorisidae > Loris > Loris lydekkerianus. The sequence continues at coordinate 14,208 of CAUYPK010107856.1, read as the reverse complement.
ATCTTTGTCACATGCATGCATTTTACAGAGAAATCTTCATCTAAATGTCAGTAATGTCAGTGTATGTTTTATTCTTTACACTTTATAAACACATATTCAGGTTTCAACAGAATAAAGAAATTTTGTCCATTCACTGTTAGCCTATAGAATTTAATTACTAGCCGTAGTCTAAGTCACAATTATTTCTATTTTGATAGCATTGTATTCTGAAGAATCCCCAATTTCTTTTTTAAAGTGGCAGGACAGAGTTTATTGACAAGGAAAGATTGATAGAAATATTGATAAGCCAAAAGAGGTAGAACAGACCTCCAGCAGCAGGGGGGTGGGGAATCCAAGTAGGAAACCTTCTGCCAACTGTTTTTAAAGTAGCACCTTGGAAAGCACATCATAGCTCAGAAACCTTCCTAGTGTAAAGTTCCATTTTTATAGATGGAGAAACTGAGGTTCTAAAGAGGTCATGGGACTATCCAGGATTATTGTTGGCAGATCCAGGACTACAACTCATGGTTCCAGAAGCCCAGACTGTTGCTGTCTCTGCCCAGCCACAGCTGCCTCCCTTCAGCCTCCAGCATCTCTCTCTGGTCCACAGTGTGGGTATCGCAGGGGAAGTGGAGATCACAGAGGGACAGCATCTTTTTTGTCAGTTTTCACAACTGTGAAGGATCTATGCAGGCCTGGTGTGAATGGCCCAATTCTAACCTGACTACCCCAAATTTGATTACTTTCTTGTCTTTTAAATACTGTTCTTTTATTTCAGAGAAAGCTATGCCCTGTCTATTGGGTTCCAACACAGTCACTTCATGGGAAGCTGAGGCCTGACTACTGGGTTCCAACACAGTCACAGTCCTGAAAACTCTGTCATAGCATTGGAGACTCATTGAATGTGGTATGTACCTTTGTGCAAATCTTGCTGCAACTGAGCCAAATCAGAGGGCTGCACCCCGCCCCTCCTGGAGGTAACTACCTGGGATGTCTCTTGGCTCTCTGGGGTAAGATGGGCCAGGCAGAGACTCAGAGATGTGGCTTTTTCAGAGTCAAAACAGGAAGCCAAGTCTTCTATCCACTAGCTCTGTTTGCGGCCAGCTGGATTCACACTTGAAACGTTTCCTCTGGGCTGACAGAATTGGTGGGGTTCACACAGTTACAGGACATGCTTTATCCCAGCACATGTCCCGGGCTTTTAAAGCCCAGAGAGTGCTTTAAGAAGTTAGAGAGGAGAGGCCTGAGTCCCCTGGCAAGTTCAAATTTCCATGAGTGCCAGATGAAACGGTGGTCCTCTTAGCTGCATTTTCAGCTTCCCAGCTGTTTACAAGGAACCGACAGCCCCCGCCCCAATTCAGGCAGGCCCAGGCAGCCATCACGTGTAATTCTTTACGTTTAGTAATAGCTGAGCACAGCTGTGTCTGAACTGACAACCTGGGAATCTGCACTAGAAAGGTCCATATCCCTTTACCAATCCCTTGAGCCTTGCCCTCTATTTTACTTGTTGCTCTTAAAGTTTCACATCATTTCCCACGTGTTAAGCCACCACTTCAAGGGCGTTATTGAGTTTGAGGAGGAAAGCAGACCACGTCTGCAGCTCCGGCTTCATAGCTGGCGCGAAGGTTTAAGGACTCAGCACTGCTTTGCTCTTTTGGGGGCTATGTCTGCTGGTTAGCTATAAGGAAATCAACACTTGAAGAAATGCATTAGAGACCACCTACACTCCCATGTAGACATTTCTTTGTGAAAACAATAGTGACAATGCATCCTACAAGATTTCAGATACATGCAGATGGCTTCTTCTGGACAATCAAGCATTTGTCAAGAATGTTAGACAAAGAAGACTTTGTGTTCACAACATTATTACTGCTTGCTGCCAGCAGAAATTGTTTAAAACAAAACTAGCTGGCAAAAAAAGGGGGAAATCATCTTACTTTTGCTTTACGAGTAACATTGTCTCTGCTTTTTAGGCCTTCACTACACCAAAATATGATTATAAAGACTTAATAAGTCATGTGTATGTTTAAGTATATGTTATCTGCCAGAGAAAACAAAAAGCATATAAAATCTGACACAATTAGAACTTCTGGAATACTTCGGAATTTTTTTCACTAGTCTTACTGTTTTGACCACTTGCTAGTACTTTATGGATTTAAAGATACCAAATGTATCTATAATCTGACACAATGAAAAATTCTGAAACACAAAATGGGTTGAGTTACTATTTCCATCACATTCTCAGAAGCTCCTGAAACACATTTATGTCCATTCTTCAGCATAATACAACATATAGTATATTTCAATTTGCCCTAAAACATAAAAGTGGTGCCATACTGCTTTATGAAGTATTTGTATATTATACTGGAAAAAGGGGTTTTCCCTTTGTTCCTATACTATTGTACTGTGGGTAGAGGAAAATAAATAGTATTTTGTGCTCACATTGAGGAAATAAGCATTCTATGATTAATAAATATCCCAGATGACTATGAAAGTCCCTTTCAGTTAGAAAGGCAACCATTGAGAGATACTATCATCTCATTTACAAATAATTTATGAAAATAGTTGGCAATATAATTTATAATTAAGTCATGTGATGAATGACTCATAGATTGGAGAGATAAATTATAAATATTAGAAGGTATGAGCTGATCATTCAAATCACAGGAGTTACTTGTTAAAATATAGATGCCCAGATTTTTCTTTTAAGCTCTTGAATAGGGCCAAATAATTTGTATTTTAGAGAGTGCATCAAGCTATCTGTATGATCAGGCAGGTTCGGAAGATACTGCAATAGATGGGAAGCATCTTGCAATGTTTTGAATCTGTTTTCAAGTTTGTGTGTTGGAAACTTAATCTTTAATACTAGTATTAAGAAGTGGAACCTCTATAAGGTGCTTAGGTCATGAGGACTCTGTCCTCATGAGTAGGTGAATGCCATTATTGCAGGAGTGAGTTAAGTATCTCTAGAAGTGAGTTCCTGATAAAAGGATAAGTTCAGTCCCCCTCCCCAACCATCTCTCTCTCTGTCACACACACTCTTGCCTTTCCACCTTTTTCCATGGGATGACACAGCAAGAAAGCCCTCTCCAGGTGTAAGCCCCATAATCTTGGGCTACCTAGCCTCTAGAACTGTAAGAAATAAATCTCTATTCTTTATAAATTACCCAGTCTTAGATTATCTGATATTGTAGCACAAAATGGACTAAAACACATCCCTTGAGAGTAGTAGGGGGAATAAAAAACAGGTTTGAGATCAGACATACTTAGACATTAGCGTCACTATGAGCACGGTTATAACATTTATATTTCCATGTACTTTATTATGATACCATTACTCTAAAACAGGCTTATAATATATATAAATGCCACTTTAGAGGCACCATAAATTCCTGATAAATGTTCCTTCATTACAAAAGAAAAATCTTTTGCTTTCAGGATGCCTAAAAGAAGAAATTTTCTTAACTCACTTTAGAAATCTCCTTTAGTTTTAGAAGAACAAAGCACTGGCACATTGTGTCATTAATTGTCCAGAGAATTTAATTCAATAAATCTTTTTAAGTATGTTTAAGGACCCATGCCCTGTGCTGCAAGAAATGCAGAAGTGGAGTCCTTGCCATCAAGAAACTTTCGATCTAAAGAGAAGGGAAGATAAAATCCCAACTGACACTAAAGAAAGATAATGTAAAAAAAATTAAAAATGGAAATGAGAAGTATAAATTGCCATGAGATTCAGAGAGGGGAGAAATTATGTATTATTCAGATATTAAGGAAAGTCTTAATGAGAAGATATTATTTGACATTAAGATATTAAGTCTTAATGACAAGATAGTTAGAAAGACTGAAAAAATTCAACAGATATTAATATTGAAGGTGGACATCCCAGCTAAAAATAAACAGCATGAAGAAAACCCAGGGGAAGGAAGGCACAGTGTGACATAAGGAAGAGTCCACTGAGGACTCTGGGTTACAGTGCTTTAGAGGGGGCCACACCACTCAAGCTACGATAGGAAGGCTTAACTCAAGGGCAGCAAAGAGTCATTTAAAGCTTCCCTGGGAGTAAAATAATTGGAATTTTCTTTTTAAAATGTACCTAATGATCAGGAGGATAAATTGGAAAAGGGGAGCAGAGATAAAGAGTTTCAAGTTTATGAAAAGAACTCATGTTTTCTGTGCATTCAAGGTGCTTTCTTTCATAAAGTTGAGACTCACAAGTATTTTAAAATACTTGTTCCCAAACTTCAGCATAATCAGAACCATCTGGAAGGGTTATTCAAACACATATTGCTGCAATTACAGTTGGGGACTTCAACACTCCTCTCAGCAATTGAAAGAACTACTAGACAAAATCAGCAAAGATACAGGAGAACTACAGAACTCTACCAACCAACAGGATCTGAATGATATTAATAGAATTCTACCAATAAGAGCCGGAACACATTCTTTAAGCATCTATGGAACATATGCCGAGGTAGACCATATGCTGAGTCATAAAACAAACTGAAATTTTTTTTTAAATTAAAACCATACATACACATTCTGTGACAATAATGAAATCAATCTAGAAATTAATAACACAGAGACAAAAAATAAATCTCTAAACACTATCTACAGTGACAGATAAAAATCTCAAAACAAACTTTAAAAATTCCTAGAACTAAATTAAAGTGAAAATGTGACATAATACATTTGTAGAATGTAGCTAAAGCAGTACTAAGAAGAAAATATATGTTTGTATTATAAAATAGAAAGGTCTCAAATCAGTAATCTAAATTTCTACCTCAAAAAAAGAAAGAAATAGAAAAAGTAGGTAAAAATAGACCTAAGGCAAGCAAAAGTAAAGAAATAGTAAAGAAAAAAAAAGAAATCATTTAAATTGAATATAAGAAAACAATAGAGGAAATCAATAAAAAGCTGGAGTTGTTAAAAAATCATAAAGCTGATAAGCTTCTAGCAAGACTAACAAGGACAAAAAAGAAAGATAAGACAAATCACTAATCTCAGGAATAAAAACAGAGGTTTTAATATAGATAATATTGGAATACTACAAACAATATTACACTTCTAATTTGACAATTTAAAGAAATGGACCAATTCTTGGAAAATAACAAACTACCAAATCTCAACCAAGATGGAATAATCTGAATTTCCCTATAACCATTAAAGAAATTTAACTTACAATTTAAAAGTTTCTAAAAATAATTCCTGGGCCTGCATAGTTTCACTAGAGAATTCTACCTCACACTCAAAGAATAATTAACACTAATTTTATACAGTATTTTTCAGAAAATAGAAGAGGAGTGAATAACTCATTTTGTGAAGCCAATATTATCCTAATACCAAAACCAGACAAACAGTACAAAAAAGAAATTTATAGATGAAAATATTTCATGAACTTAGACATAAAATTTTAATTTTAACAAACAAAATTTAAGCAAATTGAATCCAGCAATATATTTAAAAAGTTATATATCACAACCAAGTGCAATTTATTCCAGGTGTGTAAGGCTGGTTCATGGTTCAAAAATCAAACAATGTAATCCAATAAATCAACCAGCTAAAGAAAAAGAATCACACGATCATATAAGTTGACACAGGAAATGCATTGGACAAAATTCAATACTCATTTGCAATAAAAATTCAATAAACTGAGCATGAAAGAATTTGTCTCTATCCCAACTGATGTAGACAAATATTAATTCAGATACATGTCTCTCAAATCAAACACAAAGCTACTCAACCTGGCCCCAGAAAAGAAAGAACAAAATAAAATAAAATTCACTGGGAAAGGGAGATGTATCCCCATCTGATCTGCATCTTAAAAATGAATCAACCCCTGAGAAACACCAGGCAAAAAGGAGCCTTTGAATATCTCCTGCTTGACCAACACTTGGTGATCCAGAGCTTCGCATTGTTATATCTGCTCCCTAAAAGAAGGGCACCGTGATCTCACGGAGATAGAGGCTGACTGTAGTGCAGTGAATAAAATGTTATTTTCTTTTTCAGTTCCCTTCTCAGTCACATTTCATGCTCTTTTCTCTGAATGTTTATCAGCACCAAGAGTCATATTTCTGTTTGAGTATCTTGCAAGTGACTCCCTGCTGAACAGACAGGAGAGAAGCCTCATAAATCAGGGAGTTCTGCAGTCCACATGCAGCCTTTCTGGCCAGTGGCAGGAATCTTGAGTATTCTTCAAAGCTAAGTATAATACTTCAGAGCAGCACTTTTAAAAATAAAGATCCAATTACTCAGACCTGGATAGCATTGGAATACACTCAAATTCCCAAATGAGCAGGATTCCAAGAGGCTGTGAATTGTTCCTTTGGCTTCCTGAGAATGGTGGTCAGCAACTAACCTAGTGAGTTTAAAGATTATTTAAAATAATTTTAAATTTACTGAGGTTAGACTTGCTCATCTGCAATGACAGCCTTCTCTATGAGAACAAGGTGCCCACTGGGCCACTAGGAGGTAGAAATAAAGTGCAAAATCACAGACCTATAATTATCAGCAAGAGATCAAGACAATTCAACATAAGGAAGCTTGGCATATCTGCAGCACTTTTACTCTTAAAAATAATACATGACAACATGAATAAATTCTTCTGAAGCCTGAAAGTCCTTACTACTCAAGGCAGGTTTCTTAGATGAGCAGGGAGTTTGTGTACAATGAGACTCTCTAGACCAGGCGTCCTCAAACTTTTTAAACAGGGGGCCAATTCACTGTCCTTCAGACCATTGGAGGGCTGGACTATAATTAAAAAACAAACAAACTATGAACAAATTCCTATGCATACTGCACATACCTTGTTTTGAAGTAAAAAAACAAAACAGGAACAAATACAATCATACTGCCTCACGTGGCCCGCGTGCCGCAGTTTGAGGACCCCTGCTCTAGAACCACCCAGACCTACCCAATCAGAACGTGCATGTTTACAAGACCCCAGGTGATTCCTGAGTGCATAAAAGTTTGAGCAGAATTGCTCCAAGGACAAAGATAGCATATACCTGTTAAATGGTTGGTTAGAAGGAAGAGGCAATATCTCATGATGAATGGGTCACCATCACAAACACTGCAAGACCAAACAAGAGAATTAAGTGTGCTGAGTCCAGGCCTGAACAATTAGGAAAATTGCCAAAAACTGGATTGTTTCCTTATCAAATGTCCATGAAGGCTGGAAAACTCCAAGACTCAACCCTGAATTCAGACTTACATATTCCAAGAGAAGCACTAATTCAACCCCATTTACCATTTCCTAATTAAATTTCTCATTTCTCAAATACAAGTAGTTAGATATTTTGCATAGGTTTGTTATTGCTGGAATAGCTAAACAAATTGCAGGGTCAAGTATTTTGAAAGGACTAAAAACTTAACAGAGAATCATTATACTTACTTTTGATTCCTTCTTGACTTCAACCCTGTTGTTATTAGTGATGAAACCATAGGCATTCACCAAGGAGAAAGAGAAAAGGGGAGGAGTAAGGGGCTACTGAGAACTTCCTGGGGTCAGCATGCTCCAGATGGTTGAGTCTGGGGCATTTAGAACTTTCTTGGTGCCCTACATTACATAAGTCTCTATGTAAAACACAGCTTTGTAATAATCATAGTAACCAGAGTTTTATTTTGAATAACTGAAATGTAGGTTTTCAAGACAGTTTTGGCAGCCAGTTTAAAACATTTTATCTAATTGTACAAATAGTACATACTGAATGATGTTTCTGATATAGACGGGGTGACCTTGCAATATCCTTTTCTTTTGAAATGATGTCTTGGCATGGCTCTGTAGCTCAGTGGCTAGGGTGCTGATCACATACACTGGGGCTGGCTGATTCAAACCCAGCCCAAGCCTGCCAAACAACAATAACAACTACAACAAAAGAAAAGCAGGGCGTTGTGGCAGGTGCCTCTGGAAAAAATAGCTGGGTGTTGTGATGGGCACCAGCTACTTGGGAGGCTGAGACAAGAGAATCACTTAAGCCCAAGAGTTTGAGGTTGCTGTGAGCTGTGACGCCACAGCACTCTATCGAGGGCCACATAGTGAGACTCTGTTTGAAGAACAACAACAACAACAAAAAAAAAAAAAACATGAAATGATGTCTTCTGATAAAAAGATAAATTAGTCCTTCCTTCCTAGGGATGACTTTTGTGTAAAATATTGGGGGAGCTGTTCTTCCTCATCAAGGAGAATTTGAGCACCTACTACTTGCTTAGAACTTTGCAAGCAGCCAGATTCACGTGTGTATCCTGCATTTTAGGAACTCACCATCTAGCTGAGCAGGCAGACATACCAACATGAGATATATCTCACGGGGAAAAGCGATACAACTTTATGTCATCATATTGGGGGCAGATAAAGGAGATACATGAATCTGGCTTAGAGATTATAAATGATACTGATAGGAACTAGAATGACAGGTGATGAGAGAGAGGTGGATAGTGAGTGAGAAAAAGAAGCGGGACTTGGCTTTGGACCAAGGAATGGAAGATGCCAGTGAGCCATGGACTCATCTAAGTCAGCATAAAATTAGGTGTAAAATGGAAAATTAGCTCTAGAGGAAGGGAAAGAAGGAAATCAAACAGAGTAGTCAATAACGGAATGAATAGTGGCCCAAAGCTTTGTGAGGAAGTTATGACCTGTATTGAACCTTGAAGAAAGATGAATTCATTCAAGGTGAAGTAGAGTCAGTTAAAGGAAGGCTTTGAAGGGGTAGGAGGCCTGTTGACTTTGAATGGACAGGAAATAGACACTTAAGATTTTTAGGAGAGATGTGATGAAAACTGTGTAAGGAATTTGAGGGCAGGGAAAACTTTTATTCAAAGCTTCCAAAGTTAACAATCCCTATTGAAAGTATTTGTAATACATATCAAAAACCAGGACATAAAAAAGACATATTTTAAAAGGAAAAACAAATAAAACATTGAGTTAGAATATCAGGAGGCTGGAAAAAGAAAAAAAATGAATCTGATAAGGAGGTTGATAGTGCCATCAGAAAGAATTAGAAATAAAGGTAAGTAAAGAGAAAAAGATTGTAAAGATGGAAGATGATAAACTTGGTGTTGGACATGGTGAGTTGGAGGTGACATTGAGACAGCCAAATGGAAATATGTATAAGGCAGCAGGACCTGGATTAGTGTGGGAATGGTAAGGCACCAGGGTGCCAAGTTTAAGAAGATGCAAACTCCCAAGGTCTCGGATGGCACAATCCTGACTGTGAGTGCCTCTGTAAGCTTTGCACCTGAAACCTCAGTTACTTCTGCCTAGTCCCTGCCTTAGTGGGCAGATGGAAATATGGTACTGGAGTTCAGATGAAAAACAAGACTGGATGCATTCTTTGAGGTAAGCAGCATAACAACAATTTTGTATTCATGAGGCCTTCAAAGTAGACACCAAAGAAAAGGAAAGGCATAGGGCTGAGCCTTAAGGAAATCTCTCTTGGAAACCTGAGCTTGCTTGCTTAACATGAGAAGGACAACCAAAGAGGAACATGGACATTTCTGTTTAAACACAGTAGATACAACAGATGCTCTCACTGATGCTTTCACTCCCCTCCAAATCACCACTTACATGGTAATTAATGATTTTGGAAACAGCATTTACTCACAAGGATTAAGAGAACAGGTGAGGCAATTACAGTAATGAAGTTCTGGAAGCTGGGAAGCAGGTGGACAATTCAGAACCATCTTGGCAGAGTCAAGCAAACAAAAACCAAAGCCATCAGTGGGGGGAGCAGGGGAGCAAATACAGGGTGGCCATAAAGTTCATTTGCAATTTAAAATAGTGTGTAATTTAAAATTGCACACTTTATAGCCACCCTGGATAGTTGCACCACAGAATCCTAAAAGGCTTGAGAATTGGAGCATTTGATACCTTTGGAGCTAGGGCTGGGTACCGAAAACAAAACGGTTGACTAAAATTCTACATACAGTGTATACTGTAGCAGATCTATGATATAGGTCTCCTTCTCCAGCCAGCATGGTTAGCAGCATCCATGGCAGAATTCTAGAGGTTTACTCTCTAGAAGAAAGTTAAATTACACTATCATTGGACACAAGAATGCAAGTCAGGGCTGAGTGTAGGATTTACTTATTGGAAATGAAGAAGTAAGTGAAAGTCTGTACACAGAACAGTATCGTTCCCCAACTGAATTCTGAGAATGTTGGGAGCCAGGTAGCATTCCTCACTGAAAAACACTTACTAAGCCAAAGAAAAGGCTAGTAAATACAAACAGCTTGGATGCTCCTCTAATAAAAGAATACAGTTAGATCACCTGATAGTGAGGGCCAGTGGGAATTTGAGTGCATGCATGTGGCTTCCAGATCACATAGAAACTCACTCTTCTAATGGAACAGGCAGCCAAGGATCATTAGACAGTAAAGAAAAACTTCTAACATGAAAGATAGGGAAGGAAGAAAGGAAGCAAGGAAAAGAAGGAGTGAGGGAGGGTCATTCAGACTTGAAGAAAACAGAAACAGTGTAAGAAAAGAAAGCAAACATCCATCTTTTGTACTTACCTGGATAGATGTAGAGATCACCCTCCTAAGTAAAGTATCACATGAATGGAAACACAAGTATCCAATGTACTCAATACTAATATGAAACCAACAGATAAAAAACTGCACTCAGGGCGCTTACCTAGATACAGCCAACGGGGTACCATGCCATTGGCCCAACCCTGTCACGCACCTCATCACCCACCTTCTTTCCCCGCCCCTTCCCCACGCTCTATATAAGCGGCTGCTTGACGCAATAAAGTTGAGTTCTTGCTTAAAAAAAAAAAAAGAAAAAGAAAAGAAATGAAATCAGAAAGGAAGAGCAAAGAGAGGGAAGGAGGGAGGGGAGTGGGGCTTTGGTGTGTGCCACACGTTTTGGGCGCAAGACATGACTGTAAGAGGGACTTTACCTAAAAAATGCAATCAGTGTAACCTGGTTTATTGTACCCTCAATGAATCCCCAACAATAAAGAATAAAGGAAAAAAAAAAAAACAAAACTGCACTCAGAAAGAAAAACACAACTACATCCAAATAGAAGGGGGGGGAGGTTGGTGTGTTCTCACCTAAGGGGTATGATGCAAGGGTATAGGGCACATCCCTAGGGTGAAGGGCTTAACTACAACTTGGACTCCACCTAACAAATGTAAACAATGTAACCTACCTATATACTCGAGTATAAGCCGAGTTTTTTCAGCACAAAATCTGTGCCGAGTTCGGGTTTTTCTTCACAAATTTTGTGCCGAAAAAACTCAGCTTATACTCGAGTATATAAGGTAATTGTTTGTACCCTTATATTCAATCTGGAATTAAAAAATTAAAAGATAAAAATAAGAGAGAAAACGTTAAAAAAAAAACATCCTTGGGTGGTGCCTGTGGCTCAAAGGAGTAGGGCACTGGCCCCACATGCCAAAGGTGGTGGGTTCAAACCCAGCCCCAGCCAAAAACTGCAAAAATAAATAAATAAATAATAATAATAAATAACATCCTCAAAAGTATAAATTATTTTAAAAGACATTGAAAAAACAGTAAAGATTTATTAGAAATAATGATCACAGAAATGGTGAAAAAAAATTAGAAAATTCCCAGAAATCAAATTAAAAAGGTAAATATATGAATGTGAAGGAAATAAGATGAAAAGTTTAGATCACCTGTTCAGGAAGTCTAACTTCTGAATAATAGTAACTTTACAAAGAAGAACAAGGCAAGAGGTGAGGAAGAAATTATCAAGAAAAGAAACATTCAGAAGAAAAAGACATGAGTTTCTATATTAAGAGGGACCTTGAAGTACCCAGCATAGTAAATGAAAATGAAAAAAAGACTGATATGGAAGTTCATGGTCATGAAATTTCAGAACTCTGGAAACAAAGACTATGTCTATGAAACTCTGGGCATGGAGGTAAGGAAAACATACAAAGGGAATTATAGGGAATCTTACCAACAAAATCAAAAACTGAAAGACCATGAAGCCGTGCATTCAAAATATTGAGGGTAGACCCACAATTGGCACCCTCCCACGTCCAGAAGAACTGCACTGGGACCTGTGACCCGGACCCCGGTAAGAGCTGTGCCAGGACCCTGCTAGAACTCCAGAAGAGCTGTGCCGGGACCCCTCCAGACCTCCAGAAGAGCTGTCCCAGGACCTTCCCAGATCTCCGGAAGAGCTACCCTGTGACCCGCCATCGGCACACTCCTGTACCTCTGGAAAAGCTGCACTGGGACCTGTTACCCTGCCTGCTGGGCCTCCCCATGCCCTAACCAGGAACTCCAAGAGCCCCACAACCCCGTGTCCTCCACACCGCCCACTCATCTGGCCAGGGACTCTGGTAGCCACGTGCCCTCTGGAGTCCTCCCTGCCTCTGCACAGAGCCCTTCTCCTGTCCTGAGACTGCTGGAGCTTTGGGATCTCTGTGCCAAAATCACTGGGTGCCAGGCACACCCAGAACCGTGTGCACCACCTCCCCCGCCCCGCCCTGTTGCTGGATTCGAGGGTGTCACACTCCAGAGCTGCTCCCACAACCAGAACTCCATGGCTGGGGCAGCCCAAGAAGAGCTACACAGAGTCACCCCCTACAAAGATCCAGCAACAATAGAGTGATTCCCCAAGGTCTAATCTTGGAGAGACACCACCGCAACCCTGAGGATGGCCAGAGGCAACGTTGAAAAACAATCACGAGATGAAATCAAAGGAAAAACTCTGGCAATATGAATAATCAGAGTAGATCAACTCCCCCAAGGAACAATGGGGCAGACACAGCACAAGATCCCACCACAAACAAATAGCTGAGATGTCAGAAATCAAATTCAGAATCTGGATAGCAAATAAGATCGAATTAGAATTCTAAGAAGTAACCCAAAAGATGTCTCAATAATTCAACAAATTCAAAAACCAAATGACCAAAGATTTTGACACATTGAGACAAGAAGTTGCGGCCCTTAAAGATCTGAGAAACACAGTAGAATCCCTCAGTAACAGAATTGAGCAAGCAGAAGAAAGAAATTCTGACATTGAAGACAAAGCTTTCAAATACTCCCAAACTCTCAGAGAGGAAGAGAAATGGAGGGCATAAAAATATCACTTTCTCAGAGAGCTCTGGGATAATTCGAAGAAAACCAATATTCATCCCTGAAAGTGATGAAGTGGCTTCACAAGGCACAGAGTCTCTTCTCCATGAGATTATGAAGGAGAACTTTCCAGACATGCCAAGAGATTCTGAATTTCAGATAGCTGACAGTTTCAGAACTCCAGCCTGACTCAACCCAAATAAGACATCCCCCAGATACATCATAATCAATTTCACTAAAGCTATTATAATATGAAGGAGAAAATTCTGAAAGCAGCCAGATGAAAGAAAACCATTACCTATAAGGGAAAGAATATTAGAATAACTGCAGATCTCTCTGATGAAACCTTTCAAGCTAGAACAGGATGGTCATCGACTTTTAATCTCCTAAAACAAAATAACTTTCAACCCAGGATCCTGTACCCAGCTAAACTGAGTTTCATTTATGATGGAAAAATTAAATACTTTAATGACATTTACATGTTGAAGAAATTTGCCACAACTAAACCAGATATCCAGGATATTCTCAGACCTATGCTTCATAAAGACCAGTGTAATCCTCCACCACAAAAGTAAACCCACCCAGAAAATTTTAATAGAATTCCAACTTCCACTGTCCCAAAAGGATTAAAAATGTCCACCAGACTCTTGAAAGGCTTATCAAAATTCTCAATTAATGTAAATGGTTTAAATTATCCTCTAAAGAGGCACAGGTTGGCTGACTAGATACAAAAACTCAAGCCAGATATCTGCTGCACACAAAAATCCCATCTTACATTAAAAGACAAATATAGACTCAAGGTAAAAGGATGGTCAATTATACTCCAGGCAAATGGAAAGCAGAAAAAAGCAGGCATTGCAATCCTATTCACAGACACAATAGGCTTTACACAAACCAAAATAAAAAAGGATAAGAATGGACACTTTATATGTATGAAAGGTAATACTCAATACGATGAGATTTCAATTATTAATATTTATGCACCCAACCAGAACGCACCTCAATTTGTAAGAAAAACTCTCACATACATGAGCAACTTGATTTCCTCCAGTTCCAAAGTAGTTGAAGATTTTAACACCCCTTTAGCAGTGCTGGATAGATCCCCCAAAAATAAGCTAAGCAAAGAAATTTTAGATTTAAACTCAACCATTCAACATCTGGACTTAACAGACATCTAC
>CAUYPK010107852.1:0-16338 GCA_963574355.1 Loris lydekkerianus | reverse complement strand
CTCCTCAGAAGCAGCATAACAAAATCCAAACTTGGCAAAGAGCCACAGTATACAAAATAATGATAAGAGGCAAAGAGCCAAAATTCATTTTGGCCGGGAGCCGCATGCGGCTCTAGCCGCGTGTTCGCCACCCCTGCTATAACCCATCCTTGGCACCTTAGATGGGAAGGCATCTGCTCTATTCTTGTGAGAGCACTTCTACATTGGGAAATCAATGTCTCTTCTTCATTGGAGATCTTGACACAACAAAAAGGCCCTACTCGTACAGGATAACCAAAAATGGTTAAGATCTGTAAGATTTTTAGTATATCTAGTTTTCATTCATTTTAACATTATGATATATGACTGTTATGATAAGTATTCAAAGAATGTTTTGCTCAGAGTTGGGTTTTATTGATAGTACCTCACATGTAACCATTAAGTGCCAGAGATCATCCTATCATTCCTTAATTTCTTTTAATTAAAAAAAACATAAAATGTAAAATTGGCACATATCCTAATAGGCTACATGTGACAGTTCACCATTTCTAATTCCAAAACTACAAAGGCACAATTTCTAAGACTTCTTTCCTAACACTTCTTAAAAAAAAAAATTTTTTTTCAGGAAATTCATGAAGTCTGAGTCAAAGATATTACTCTTTGTTAAAACTGGTTTGGTAAAGTCTTTCATATTATGAATATTCACCTGAATTTCCAGACACCCTGAAAAGTTTGACTTAAATGAGATCTCTGGGATAAATAGAAACATTTTAACATTAAAGTTGTTATAAAAACGCAAAAAGTAACTTCAGTATTAACACATGTAAAGTAAAACAAAAGCTGAGAACTTAAGAAAATTCTGCCATAACATTGTAAACTCTTGACTTATGTCATACAACTTTTTATATTAGCTGCCCCAAATGTGTCCTTACCCATTTAAATAAAAACATGACCATCACATGGATAGCTAAGGAAAACCCATAACTTGCAAGTAATTTTGTTCTACTTCAAAAATGGCCTTTTTGATTTATGATAGAAAAAAATATGAAATCACTATCTTCCTATTATCTGATTTTCTTCTTTCATAGTCCAATTGACGCTTTATGTGTATCAGTATGAACTTCATGGAGCAAACACAAATTATATTTTACTGGAGAAAAGCAGTTTGAAGCATTGAAATTAAGATAAAGTAACTCATTGGTTGTATGAGGCTCTTTGTTTATTGGGGCTGTTTATTCTCATAGTGAATACATTATTAAAAACCAAAATTCCAATCCAGATTCTGCCACTTACATTATTTAATAAAAAATAAAGATTATAGGGCCAGGTGTGGTGGCTCATGCCTGTAATCCCAGCACTCTGGGAGGCCAAGGCGGGCAGATTGCCTGAGCCTACGAGTTCGAGACCTGCCTGAGCTACAGTAAGACCCTGCCTCTAAAAATAGCTGGGCATTGTGGCTGTGGTGGGTGCCTGTAATCCCATCTACCAGGGAAGCTGAGGCAAGAGAATAGCTTGAGCCCAGGAATCTTGAGGTTGCTGTGAGCTACCACGTGCGACAAACTGAAGACTGTCTCAAAAAAAAAAAAAAAAATTATCTGTTATATTTTCAATAGAGATTGGTTATGAGCACATAAAAATTCTTGAAAATTTATAAACTATAAATTGTTTCTAGAAAAAAAAATCTATGATATACAAAATCCTGGCAATTAAACAATGTCACTACAGCATCAGAGCACATATGGTTCATTACATAGAATTCAGTAACTTCTAACTTATGTGCAAAAAAAATTAACTTATGCAGTTCTCAAAGCTAAATTGTGTAAGTACTTAAGTATTTATAGGTATTACCTGCTTTGTAAAAGACAAAATTCACAATGTCACACAATTTAGAAATTAATATAGCTTGACCATGTAGTTCTGAGAATGTATCAGGAAAAAATAAAGATACAAAATGTTCACAGCACTGTTTATCTTACGGTAAAAAATGGAAAGGTCCCAAGAGTCTAAAAACAAAAATTGATTCATTAAATTATGATTCATCTATAAATGATAGGGGTATTTTAAATGGTGTAGGTAAAAATTTATAAGGGGAAAAAGTCTATGAAAGTACCAATTATACAATCTTGTATTTTAACATGTCTAGGCACCATATGTTGATAAAGACATTCTATTATACTATCCCCCCTTTTTTTAGCTTCTCCAAAGTGGGATATATTAGATGCGACTTTAAGAAAAATATTAAAGGACAAATTAATTCATACTTTGTGCAGAAATACTTTTAAAGTGAAGTAAAGGCTGACAACGTGCAAGTAAAGGCTGACAACGTGCTCAATCTGTAAATATTCCACAGGAACTGTGGAACAACCAAGGTTCTCTGCTATATTATACAACCAGATCTCTCTTTTTTTTTTTTTTTGTCTCAAGCTGTCACCCTGGGTAGAGTGTTGTGGCATCACAGCTCACAGCAACTTCAAACTCTCGGGCTGAAGCGATTCTCTTGCCTCAGCCTCCCAAGTAGCTGGGATTACAGGTGCCCGCCACAACGCCCAGCTGGTTTTTGGTTGTAGTTGGCATTGTTGTTTGGCGGGCCAGGACTGGATCCAAACACACCAGCTCCAGTGTTATGTGGCTGGTGCCCTAGTTACAGGTGCCAAGCCACAACCAGATCTTTTTAACTAGATTTTTATCAATCTATACACTTTGAGAATATATTTCTTGTAGCAGCAGTGTCACACGTAAAAGGTTACTATCAAGCTTACCTAAACCACATTAGAGACGACGGAAGATACATCTGATGGGAAAGAATCTGCAGTGAAAAGTCAAAACCACAAATATTACAATATTCGTCATTCCATAAACTTATATATGAAATGAATATACTGAATGCCAGAAAAGCAGGCTAAATGAGATCAGGAGGGAAAAAAGGTTCAGATGAAAAGTATAAAAGTTATGGAGGGAAATTCTGAAAACATTTAGTGGCTTGGGGGATTGCCATTATACTACATAAACACTTTATGTATAATTTCACTTCAGAACCTGCAGCATTCTTTGACATGAAAATCATATCACTCATAATAAAAAGGACTTTTTGGCTGCTAAATGGAATGAAGAAAAAAGTTCCAGCAGGAAAAGGGGCAGAAATAAGGAGAAATATGAGGAAAAACTGTGTATATTTGAAAGAATTTATCATTAGGCCAGTAATACATTGGTAGCAAAGGTGACTTAAAACAACTTAAAAGGAAGATTTTAGGGTTGGGCGGAGAATAGATGTGGAGTCACTTTCCTGTGTAAGTATTTTCAGAATTTTCAATTATGTAATGTCCGATAGATATACATTTTTCTTTCTAGTTCACATTAACATTACTGATGCAAGATTTAGAACAATTTTAAAACATTAACAACTGTTTTTTAGTAAGACTTTTATTTAAAAATTTTTTTAAATACAAAAATAATAAACAATATGGATATTCAAACAAACAAAACATAATTCAACTATAAATAATAAAAATGCTGACAACCCCACAGAAACATGTAATACTATAAACATTCTAAGCATACAAGAGTAGGTTTCTAGTTCAAGTTTTACCTTTTTCAGTTCACGTTTTATTATCACTTTTAAAAATAAACAAAAAAGCTGCTACAGCTTAACCAATTCCTTTCGCTCCACGCAAAGAGCAGGGAAGTTTTTTCCCCATGCCAACACACATTCGTGAAATGGGATACTTATGGGCACAGGTATTAAAAACTGGAACAATCCAGTCTCCAGGTAAGAAGAGACTCCTTTGGTGTTTTTCAATTCAACAGTCCACAGAAAATGAGTTAAAATAAACTTATTAAAGGAAATCTTGTGCCAGACAGTATGTTCTGAAGTAATATCACACCCAAAACAGGTTCAGCCTTCTGAAAATCAAAAGTAAACATCTATGAATGTTTTGATGATACTTAAAAATTGTATCTTATGAACATTCACTAAGGTGCTGGAAGAAAATCTTGGGAACAGAAATCTATCAACACAAAAACTTGTACAATGCAATAATGTATCTCTTTACAATTCACCAAATACTCTGTAAATATGTAAGACTTATTCTGCCTCCCACGGAGTAAAAGACAGATGGGAATTTAAAGCAGAGTGGGGATTACATAATATTATAGTACTAGAAGTTTTCCATTTGAAATGTGGGAAACAGCCAGGCTGAATGTATTTTTTGATGCTAGCCATATCAACCACCTTCCTCTTATCAAAATAAATACTTTTCTTTTTGGGAATCTGGGCACAAATAAGTATATGGTCACTCGGCATCATATCCTTAAATTATGAGATGTTTCTAATGGGCTGGACTCTGTATGACTTAGCACAGACTACTTTTATAATTATGTTGCTAGATGAGAAAAAATCATAAACAATCATAGATTAAAGCCCAGCAAAGCCTAAACAATAGGTTCAAAACTGATAGTGAAAGGTTTTGTAGCACCAATGACTTTTTCCTAAGACACTTGAGGGGGCCTTTGAATCACTTTAAAGTATTATTTATCTTGTAAACAAGATCAAAAATATTCAGTTGATCTGTATTTTGAGCATATTTATAAACTCTATTAAAAAAAACAAATATAGCATGACTAAAGCAGCTAATAGTGTAAAATCTAAGTATATTGAAAAATATAAAGATATATAAAAGGCTTCCATAATGCAATCATGCAGAGGTAAACTGCTTCATTCAATTACACAAAAGTGATTCTGTACAATTATCTACACATAGCTCCATGAGAATCCTATTCGAGAAAATAAAATGAAAATCTTTAATTAATCAACATATGGGGATTTAAATATGTAACTTATTGGATCTCACAGCAATTTTCAAAAAGCTCAGTGATCTTAATGAGAATCAAATAATCTTGACTTTCGATTCCCAATGGCATCTTTGCTGTTTTTAATTTAAAAGTAAAGGGAAAAAAATGATAACAAAGTTGGAGGGTAGTGGTACATGGTCCATATCTGTTAACCAATCAACACTATTAACAGCAAGTATGATTTCTTCAAACAGTCTTCTTTGGGTTCTGACTTAGCAGCTAAACCATTATTGTTGGGGGAGAGAACCCTTTGTTGAAAATAAAAAATGCCAAACTAATCTAACAAATTTGCTAACTCCCTGCAGCTAGTTAGCAAATACGAACCAAAACAAAACCTAATTTTAAAAATGCCTTACCAATCACAAGGTCACTAATTATGTTAGAACACATTCCAAAATGTGTACTCCTCCTTTAATCAAGCCGAGCATTAACAATCATGTCCAACCAATGTGGATCACCATAGATAATTTGTATTATGACTGATTTACTAACATTTTATTTTTCATGACAGATGCATTGCATAACTCATGAGGAAAAAAGATTTACAGAATATTCAGCTTTGCACAAAAAAGGTGAAATAATGAGTATGGCCGAATGGACATAAAAGAGTGAATTGAATTAGTGTAATTTGAGCTTTTCTCATAAAAGAATTGTTACCAAGAATAAATTCTGACTTTTCAAATGCCTCCTGAGAATCTATGAAGAAATATTCAGAAATTAAGTAAAAACTTACTTTGTGGTGCCCATTATAAAATGTAGGTTGTGGGTGAATATTTAAGATATTTAATTATATCTTTTATAAGTAATTCTAGGACATTGCTTATAAACAATTTGCACATACACTTTTTTAATAAAACTAATCTTTAGCAATGTTAATCATACAACACTATTTCCCTTTGTTTTAAAGATTGTCTTTGATGTCTTGATTGGAAGTGAAAAAATGGAAAATTTGCGTAAATTAGACATTTAATAGATATTTTTAATATTTATAATCCACAAATCACCACTTACTACTTGAAAAGAGAATTTTTTTTCCCTTGGTTTTGAAGAGTTAATTATTTTTTTTAAAAACTCTGGGTAAGTGGCCTTGGCAACAACACTGACATCAGTTAAGTATATTCAGAATAGGCAAGCTATTACAGTGTTTAAAAAAGTATTTTGTCAGTTGTTTAATAAAATAATTTTAAGTGGCTATCCTATTCCCATAAATATATATTAAAACTCAGAAAAATTAAAACCAAACTCATGTTTAACTTTTTAATTCATTTTCTTCATTCTAAATTGTTTATGCTAATGAACACAGTATCATGGCTTTATAGATTTCCTAGACACAATTCTCAATTTGGCTGAGACTTAAAGTGTCTCATGTTGGGAAGCCAAGAAAGTCCTTGTTCCTTTGTAAGGTGTTTAAAAAATAAATGGCTATAAATTAAGGAGAGAAAACATTTAAGAATAAGGTCAGACAGAGCACATATTCATATACACTCTGGACTCAGATGTACTCTTTTCTGAGAACTGTAAAGATAAAATGCTAATTATAATACATGTAAACATCTGTTCAAATTGATAAAGGGCAAACATAAAATGATAGGATGATATTATAATAACAGTCGTCTCCAGACAGGAACAGGTCTTGCTCTTGTAGTCACAAAACTAAATTCAGGCAATGATGATCTCTCTCTGCCGGAAAAAGAGAAGACTATTAAAAAAAAAAAAAAACTTTGAAAATAGCAAATAAGTCTAAATCTTGAATCACACCATAACTTGACCTCCAAGTTTTCTAAACATTAAAAAAAAATCTATTAAGCATTAAAAAAAAACTATTAACATGAAAAAAAACTTTGAAAATAGCAAATAAGACTAAATCTTGAATCACACCATAAATTGACCTCCAAGTTCTCTAAGCATTAAAAAAATCTATTTGAGAAAAAAAACAATGTTGCAGACAAATGACACAAAGGGTCAGCTTTGGCTAAAATGACTTTTGCAAAATCTGTTTGCATTATGCTTTCCTTTAAACAGTAAGCTGCAAAATCACAGCATACAACATGGCTATGGTCTAAATTTAATTTAGGAAATCTAGTAATTGGTCAGACAGTAAATTTTCATAGAGGGGTGGGTAAGGCAAAGAAATTTCAAGAAATCATGAACAAATTCCAAGTCACTGCAAATGAAAATAAAAGCAAAAGCGATTTTCTTAGTTTCTTGAAGACTTCAAAGTAACTGCAAGGTCTATCTAGTTTCCTTTGGCTCCCATATAATCATCATTTCATTCTTTAATCACACTATATGAAGTAGAATGCTATACTAAGCACAAAAAATAAAAAAGGAACACATCAAATGAGACAATGCCTGATATACAATAAGGAGACTAACTTTGGATGATGAGAAGATGAATGAAATAAAGAAACAGGAAGGGATGGTGGGTTTTAGGAATAGTATAAAAATTTGACACACACAAAAAAAATAAAAAATGCTTTTAATTACATTAAGTAATGAGCATATAATACTAATAAACCAAAAGAAATTTATTAGAAAATTAGGAGCTTTTCTAAGCACCTATGATGTTTCCACTAGAAATTACTAAGAATGGCAGTCTTGTTCAGACAGATTTGTTTCCTATGACTTGTAGTAGTTATTAGAAAGATCCTCTTACGTCATCTGATAGGTACATACCATGACCAGGAAAAAAAACAACAAACTACTCTTCTCTAAAAGCCTGTATATGTATCTTAGAATAACTACTCAATTTAGGAAGTTAACAAGAACAAGATAGTTCCTGAGATCTAGGAAAAGGAATTTTTTCTTTCTGCTTTATAAATACTATATACTAGTGATTTAATTCTACATTAAATTTCTCTTAGAGCATTTCCACAACAAGAAATGCCCTGAGAGAAAGGCTAAAATGTGAACTAACTTTAGTAAGCCAGAATTTCAAGCAAGATATTTTTGTTTTAAAAAGCTAACAGATTTTTGTAAAGGGAGCTTAGAAATATTCATAGAAATTCTAGAATGACTAGTTTAGTTTTCTATAATTAGTCTACATTATGTGTATGGGAAAGAGAAAGAAAACATAAAAGTTCACTTTAAAAGTAGCCATTGATATTTCAACATACCAAACGAGCAACTGTTTGCATTCTTTTGAACCCTTGTAGCCAATGGTTAGTGTTCCAAGTAAGACTGGAAATACAGTCCCCAAAAAACAGTTCTAGCAAAGAAGATATTTCCTTCAATTAAGCTCAGCCACACTTTCTACACATAATCAGCTAAGACAGTGAAGTCCTATCTTTATAACAAACTACTGGTTGTACATTTAATCATATTACAATAAAACAAAAACTATGGAATACTCTCTCATTTCTGTACCAGGTTTTCATTAAGCACTTGGGTATTGGTTAAATGTAAAATTTATGTTACAATTACCAAATAACATTTAAAACAATTGTTTAACTAGAGACATAAAATACTGAGTGAAATACATAAAATAACAACTCAATCATCCCTCAAGGTAATCCTAATCTATCTTTCAGTCAATAATGTATCATGACCCTCAGTTTTTTCTTGTAAGAACTACCTACAATGCCTTCAATCCTTTTCCCACATCCATTTCAGCCTGTACAACCTAGATCTGTGCTAAAGCAGAATTTAAAATGTGTTTCCAGTTTTAGGTAGCACATTGTTTAAAACAAAAAATAGTCAACTTAAATGGAAAGAAGGATTTAAATCCATATTGGTGAGACAACTGTATCTGTATTACAGGCAAATATTCATACTTTTAAACTCAAGACTTTAGAAGCAAATGAAAAGTTGTAATTGGAAGGGGAAGTGCTAGTGAATATAGAAGCTAGTTTCTACAGATTGCATGAAATTTGTACTGACAAATGCAAGCATTTGGTAATACTATATACAAAACTATAGCAAAAGACATTAATTTATATAAATTATCATAACCATATCTAAGTTGTTTCCATTGATATGATAGAAACAACAGCAGCAACAAGAGATAAACCATTTAGATATATTAGATTGTTTTAGACCAAAACTAATAGCATGGGAAACTACATATATAAGAAGGACCTTAGAGATCATCTAGTCCAACCCCTTTCATTTTACAGACAAGGAAACAACCCTGGATAAGGTAAAGAGACTTGTCTAAGGCCACAAAGTTTGTTGCAGAGCTGGGACCAAAAGTTAAATCTCTTAACTCTTGTCCAGTACTCTACACTAGGTCACCTTTGGATGTAAAAAGTTAGCAGGATGGACTAGATGGGTACCTAATGTTACATACTGACAGAAACCGAAGGCTATTTCACCCCTGAAACAGACTGCTTTAATACTCCAAAATATTAATATCTTACTGATTCTTGTGGAAATTCTACTAAGACTATAGGTATATATACCTCCTTCAGTACTTGTAACCCCACTGGTGAAACTTAACTGTATCAACTGTTAACAAAATGGTCCCAATGACTGAGGAGACCTCCAAGAGAGATTTTGGAAAATTAATAAGAATTAACAAGGGAGGTAATTTTCACTCCATTATTGGAGATTTAAATATGCATTTGTTCATTAATTCATCCAACAAACAGATCTGAGTGCCCACTACAAGCCAAGTTTTATAAGCACGAGAGATAAAAAGATGAATAAGACATGGTCCCCTTCCTGGAGGAGCTTGTAATCTAGTGGGGAAGACAGACATATAAACCAGATAGATAAAATTGTATTACAACATAAGTACTGTAACAGAGATATGAACAAAGTGCTGTATTAAAAGGGAAAGTAAAAGTATGAATTGGCTAATAACTGAATCTACTGATTTTGTGCAGTATCTTTGAGGCAAAAAGTACCAGGTTTACTGTAAACACCACCTCATGCTTGATCATTAGGAAGGAGGCAATAATGTTGAGTTTAAAAAATGTTGGCACTAAAATATCTACATTTAAATCTAATCCTTTATTTACTAGCTATGACTTCGGGCAATTACTCCATCTTTGTTAGCCTAAGTTTCCTTATCTGTAAAATGGGAATTAATAAATATTTCAAAGAAGATCATGAGTCTTAAATGAGAACATAAGAAAGTACATGTATAGTACTAGTATTATTTATAAATAAAACATTCAATAGCAAATAGTAATATTAAAATCATATTAATGGTATTAACAGAATAATTTATAAACCTAATGAATGTTGGAATTATTTAACCCTCATATTTTGGGATGAAATTAAAATATATTTGTCTTCTGAATCCATTCAAAGTAACATGGCTTAAAATATTTAAAATTCTGGGTTAACAGAGAATTTTAGGCTAGGAAAACTGATTAGATATTTATGGACTGAAATAAGCAGAGTATGTAATTTCAGTTATATTCTAAGGGTATTTTATAATAATTTTGAAATCTCAGTCAAAATTTTTCTAATCAAATTATAAAGCCAAAAATCAGCATGGAGATTTAACTGGCCTTTGAAAGATTTACTTTCTTTTAATACCTGTTTGGTGTAAAGAGAAGAAAGGTGAGCCTCTGCCAATTTGGCATCTTTCACGACTACTAAAAAGAAAAGAAAACAAACTTACCTAATGAATTAGAACAGCACATAGTCAACATACAAGAGACTACATAAAAATATATCATAGATCTAAGTATACTGAAGAGGTTTTTGAGTAAAGTCACTATTTTGAAAACTGAAACCTAATTTGGAGATTTTAAATATAAACATGTACACCAATTGCAGGCCAAAACATTCCTATTAAATAGTGTTACCGTCAAGAACATATGCATAACTGTAACCCCAAGTGTTGAAGAGGAGGGAGAAAGGAAGAAAAAGAACAGCATCCACAAGTATTCCACTGGCAGAAGACTACGGAGGTGGGGAAATTACAGTTTTTGAATGCGAGGACGGACCCCAATGTGGAAAAAGGTTATTTTAAAATGTGATTTTTAATATTATCACTATAATCTCAAGAGAAGCAGAAACACCTGCAACCAAAATGATGAGTTTTAAAAGATAAATATGTAATCTTCCACCCCCCTCATTCTATAAAAAAATGCATTTATTTCCTGGAAATTGCTGTATCAATTTTCAATGATCATGTTCACTTGCCAGAGAAATCCACTTAAAAATCACAATATTGTTGCAAATGTCAAATATTTTTATACAAGTATAGGAAATGCACACTTAAAATATCAGACTGGAACACTTACCAAACAGTGTTTTCCTAAAGTAGTATCTATAGTACATTTCTTTATTCATACATCTTCAAATGGTCAAGTTTTCTTTCATACATCCAAAATGTAATGTGATGCTTTCTTATTCACCAAATGTTATCTCTACTTGAAGTCTGGTTCCAAACTAATCAGCCTGCTTTTAGATTTTAAGACATCTGTTGAAAATTTATAGGATCAAACCAAACTAAAGTGGTATAAATTTTAAACATTGGATTGTACATTATTGTAAAGGTACCAGTAACCATTATTATTACGTATAACTTAGTGATTATAGCTCCTTTTGTGATAACTGGGGGGAAGGGTAGATCACCATCAGGAATGGTCTATTTAATTTTTTTCTTTTCTTTTTTTCTTTTTTCTTTTTTTTTTTTTTTAATCAAGGAACATTGTCTTGGCTTTTTTTTGTTTTGTCATTACTTTTTTTTTTTTTCTTTTCATTTTTTTTTTTTTTAAGAGACCATTCCACTTTATTTTTGACATCTGGATGCATAAGGACTCAGGTAAAGCAGTCATACACCATTATCTTTAAACCCCGTATGGTAAAGTACATACACAGTCCAACAAAAGGCTAATACATAGTAAAGCCTAAAGCATACTACTATGTAATATTATGAATACATGACTTGGAGACTTTAGTTAGAGTACTATATTATCTATTCATTTTTTTAAAACATTCATTAAGATTTTAAATGCAAATTCATTCCTTATTTGGAATAAAACAAAATCCTCTAAGTTATAACAAGTATTGGTCGTAAGATTTTAGACCTATTCATTAAATTACAAAGAACCCAAGGAATTTTGTAATGTTCCGTAGAAGTATGTAATAAAAACATTGCATATGTTTCTAGTGTGATGTCTTTAGCAATTGTTTACTGAAATAAAATGCAAACATCAATCTTTCAAAATACAGGATCGGAAGGTAGTTTTCTTCTCTTTTGTCTATTTGTGAAATCCATCTTCATCACATTTTACCAAAAATTGTTTTTACAAATATGTAAAAGTACATTAGATAATACTAATGAAACACAGGTAGAGTTCTAGCATATGCAGATCAATGATCAGTCAAATCATCTTCTCCAAGAACGAGATTCATTGTCCTCTTCTTCTTCATCATCATCTTGAAGTAATGAGTCATCCACCAAAGACTCTTCCTGAAACTTTAGGTTAAAATGTATTTAGGAATTTACCCAAAAAAAAAAGAAAAGAAAAAAAAGGTGACACTTTTAAATACTGATCTCTCTCAACAGAGTTGAATACAAAAGGTATTTCTATAGCTAGAACATTCAAGAAACAAAAGAAAAGCAACCTTTATCCATTCAGTGATTTCTCTAGAGTATCTATTCTATTGCTTGCATGAAACAGGCACGAAAGAAATGCCAAATTAAGTAAGCCTCTGTGCATGCCATTTCTCCTGCCTTTTTATCAAATTATGCCATCTTAGAAGACAACTAGCCCTCTGTACCTTCAAAATATTGCTTAATACTTAAAAAAAAAAAAAAAAAATCAGTACATTTTCTGATTTACCCTGTCTAACCCTGAATACCGAATCAACCAGTAACGTGTATAAAATTCTACTAAGATTTGTATTGCTTTTCTTCTGTATTTATGTAATAAACATTTTCTTTTATGGCATTCCTTTCTTTTCCCCACTCCCTTCATAAAAACTGCTCAGACTGCTATTTCAAACTTTTCAAAATACCTAATACCAGGAGCTCTCCTGCTTTTCTCCCCATTCAATTCAAACTCATGGAAGGACAAAGGTATAATCTAAAATATAAAATGACAAATCATGTATATGAGTTTCAAAATATACATTTTATTCTTGCATTTGACTATGGATATGTATAACATCCCTGAAATGCTCTTTAAACAAAATGAAGTGCCATTATGAAGACCAAACACGAGTAAAACAAGGAATTATTTAGTTTCTCTTCCTTACCTTTATTTCTTAACTTCTTCAACCTCTTCCTACATGAAACAGACTTGCTTACTTTTAAGTATTTGGTTTCAAAGGGCTCTCCCACTTTTGTTGTTCTATATGCCCACACCTCTCACTCATTGGCCTAACTTGGCTGTTGTGAACCAAAAAAAAAGTACACTCTTTCTTCCACATCTATCCTGAAGCTTATCCGTCTACCTAAAATCTCTCAACTATACCTCGAAACTCAGATCTAGATTTTGAAAAGCTATTTTTTCACTTAGGGCCCAGCTCCGCTGTCAATACTTCCTGTATGATTCTTCTGGACAGAAACAATCACTTCTTCCTCGAGGTTCCCACAGCATGTTGTTCAAGTCTTTATTCAGCATCATCAGTCTGGCTTTTATTACAATTAGTTGCTTATGTGTCTGCCACCACCCTCCTTTCCAAATTATAAGCTCCTTGATGATGGGGACCGTGTCTTATTCATGTTTGCATCTATCACAATATCTATCACATAGCAGGCACTCATTCTAATGAACTAAAATGATATGATTTAAAACCAGGGAAGTTGAAATTATTAATAAACCAATTGAGTATGATACCCTAAAACTTAAAATATTACAAGGTTTCCTGTGAATAAAAATCTAAACAATAATTATTGTCTTCTAAGAGTAAATGAAAATTGATTATATATATGATTTTCATATATTTTCTCTGGATTAGCAATCCACAGTTCTCATTAACCTGGAAAATGTAAAGTTGTCTGCATTTATCTGCTATCCCCTGCCTGGAATATAGCTTAGGAATGAAAGTTTTAAGTTAAAGTCACAGCCATAAAAATAGCACTTTATATAAAAACTATGAATGATCAAGGGCAAAAACAAGTGGGAAAAAAAACATACTTCCTCTTCATCAGGCTCAACTTCTTCTGTTTCAACAGCTGAAATATTAGATACTGGTTTATTCCATGCCAGTTTTAGATCCTGCCCTTTGAAACGAGCTCCATGAACTGCAGCCTAAAACAATTAAGAATATTGGAATATAAAACATTAATAATTTCTGAAAAAATAAACGTAATAGTCCCTAATATTTAAGTAGAAATAACTAAATACAACTGAAGAAACCTATTCATCCATCTTCTTTGTGGTCACTATTCATTATTTATTATCATAATTTACAACTTACTTTTTATGTTTATTCACTCTATCCTCAAAACTAGTGATTAGAAATTCCTTTAAAAAGAAAATAAGGCTATGATCTAATACTAATAAAAAAACAAAAAAATAAAATAAGAACAATTTCTCATAGTATGAGTAGAACTGTTTCACTACTGGCCAATATCTAACTAGAAGAAATATGTCTGCATTTTTACAATACAATGATAACTGCTATTTAAGACAATAATCCCAAGGCACTTAACCTGGCTATACCTTCTCAATTAATGCCTTAAATTAGCATTAATATGCTAAATGAATTTTATTATATTTTAATTATTAGAATTTACAAATAGTATATACAGTAACTATTAAGTAGAAACCTTTAATAAATGTAAGAACAATTTTGCATATGTAAAGTATCACATTATTTTTAAATTAAAACAAATGATCGCAGCTATCATAAAATATTTGGTATAACTAATAAAACATCTAAGCATCTTAATAAAAGGAAAAAAATGATTGAACTTTTCTATTAGAAAATAGTCTTTCTTGCAAAGCTTTTATAACTGAATATGATAAAATTAGTTTCAAGTCTAAGTATGTCAAGTCTTGCTATGTTAAGTGGCTGACATATTGAAACATTGCAAGTTAAAGTAACATGAATAAACTAACATAAATCAATGTTAGCAACGTATCAAAATAACACAGTCACAAAAAGTTTATAGAGCAATCTCGAACAAAAACATAATATGAAATGTAAAAACAATTACATGTTCAATGACATTTGAACAAGAATTGTGTGATTCTAAAGTTCCCAGGTATAAATTTTAAATCTATATATATAATTTATAAATTTAGAAGATTTCATACATATTAAAATGCAGCTCAGAGGTTTTAGTCCATGGCTTGATCACACTGTCATACACCTAGCATTTTTTTTTTTTTTTTAAGTACTCATTTATAGGCTATGTGCGGTAGCTCACACCTATAATCCTAGCATTATGGGAGGCCAACGCAGGCAGAGCTCAGGAGTTCTGAGATAAGCCTGAGCAAGAGAGAGACTCCATGTATGAAAAAACTAGCTGGGCATTGTGGCAGACACCTGTATTCCTGACTACTTGGGAGGCTGAGGCAAGATGATCCACTGAGCACAGGAGTTAGAGGTTGCTGTGAGCTATGCCACCATGGCACTCTACCCAGTGACAATGTGAGAACTCTGTCTCAAAAAAATAAAGTACTTACTTAAGTTGTTAAGAACAACTTGTAATTTTTTAAAACTAAAACCATTAATAAAAAAATAAAATAAAAATAAAATAAACCATTAATAAAAAAATAAAAACATAAAAATTTTACTACATAAAATATTACTATAAGAAACTCCAATAGTTTCATGAAAAATTATTACTTATAAAACTAAAAAAAACTACTCATAAAACTCAAAACTCACTGAGCTAAAAAAAAAAAAACTCACCTAAGAAACAAAAAATGTTCTGCATTTTCTACTGTAAGTTCTTTACCAAAATTTCCAATTCACTAACTTTACACATTTCTAAATTCAACACACACTTCCTCAAATTTATAAGGTGGGTCTACAACTTCCT
This sequence comes from Loris lydekkerianus, assembly GCA_963574355.1. NCBI lineage: Eukaryota > Metazoa > Chordata > Mammalia > Primates > Lorisidae > Loris > Loris lydekkerianus. The sequence goes on along the minus strand of CAUYPK010107852.1, from coordinate 608 downwards.
AGAGTTTCAACTTTAAAATTATTTGCAAGATAATCTTTGAACTTTTTATTAACTTTGCTCCCCTAGAAACTTTTGATTATTAGGCAGTATAATTTGAGTTTTTACTTTTTGAAAATGTAAATTCATTTAACAGAACTAAGAAACATTATTTATATTCTATAATTACTTGAACTTCAATAAAAACCATGTTCTATAATTAACAAAAAAGTTCAAGAAATCAAAATTTCAGATAATCTGCAACATAAAATCTTTAAAATTCAAACGATTCTTTTTGCAACACCTTTTTTTTTTAAAGTTCAACAAAATTTCAAGTCACAATGTAAAAAAGTACGATCCTTGATTGTTGTGTTCCTAACAAATAACCACTATTTTAGGAAGAGTTTGGAGTAAAGTTCTATTGATACTTTTGAATAAATATACATACCCTTTTAGTATATATGTGATGTGTATATGGGAACATTTTTTACTTGTAGGTTTGTAATTCCTACTTATATTACTGACCCAACTTTTTTCATAGGTGCCTTTCAGTATCCATACTAATCAATTTGTTACTTTTCTTGAATGGCTACATATGTATTTTTAGCATAATTAAACCAACTTCTACAGAC
>CAUYPK010107850.1:0-13943 GCA_963574355.1 Loris lydekkerianus | reverse complement strand
ATAAAGAAGCATTTAAAAACCATCTTACAAGGGTATATGTGAAACTTAGTAAATGTGGAATGTAAATGTCTTAACACAATAACTGTGAAATTGCCAGGAAGGCTATGTTAACCAGTGTGATGTAAATGTGTCAACCGGTCTATGAAACTAGTGTATGATGCCCCATGACCATATTAATGTACATAGCTATGATTTAATAAAACAAAAAGCGTTAAAAAAAAAATAAAGCTTGTACTTCGTATGAACAAATCTTAAATTCCTGATGTCAGGGAATACTGGTGGGGGTTGTTAACATACAAAAAAATTCTTTATGTTTGACCTAATTATTTACCTTCTCTCTTGAGGCAATTTTCAAGTTTCCCTCTAGTTTAGTGGTGATTCTAGAAATTCAGTGACATAACACGTTTCCTTGTACACGTTAAAATGAAGTTCCTCCTATTTATTTTTAATTCATTCATATTTGAAAGTGAAGCACAGGATCTACACATTTAAAATGGTTCTTATTAAATATTCTGCAGAGGCTGTCAGAAAATAGTAATTGGAAAATATTTACTGGAATCTTCCATAATATTCTGTCTTCTCTACTAAGTAGCATACTAAGTATTTAGATACTTAAGAATACATTTTAAATATTCTATAGGGGCTGTTGAATTTGTAATCTGGAAAGTAATTGTTTAGAATCTTCTATATTGTCTCTACTAAGTGCAATACAAAGTTGAAAACTGATGAATCTCAAGCAAAATTCATGTTTTTTTCTAATATAATAGAACTTGTTGTCTTTAACTTGGACCTGGTCACCTTTTTGAAAGAAACATAAACAGACAGGAAACAATAGCCAAACACCCAGAAGGAGGAAGTGAATGAAACAGATGACACAGGTCACAGATCAAAGGTCAAGGAGGAAGCCAGACTTTAAAGATTGTATTAGAAACTCTGGCACATTGAAACTAATTTTTGAAAAGCCTAGCTTTATTTCTCTTGTCATAAAAGGACATTTTCTTTCTCATGCTTTTAAATTATCTGAGGATTAATTCTCTTTATGATTATAAAAAATGTTATCTGAGGATTCCCTTTACCCTTCAGTAATCTTCCATCAAATACACAATGAGAGCCACAGTCCTTGCTTGGCCTGTGAGGATTATGGTCTATTCATCCATCCCCTTGGCCATCCTGAAAAAACTTTGCATATTTTAATGCACTACTTTCCATATAGAGTTCTTAACTTAAAGTGGTCTATGAGGAGCTTAGAACATTATCCAGCACAGAGTAACATTTTGACTGTTATTTTTAGTAATTATCATTTTATGATTTTGTTTTGTTAAGTATGCAGATTACTGAGCATGTGTCCTCTATGTTTACTTGTTGATTAATTTTTCCTGACATGGAGTTTTTATGAGTACAAATTTTATGTTTTTGAGGTATACAGTTTAATAATTTAATATACACATGCATTGTGTAATGATTAACACAATAAACTTAACACATCCATTATCTCAAATAGTTGTCAGATTTTGGGGGGAAGAGCACTGAAGGTCTATTCTCTTAATCTAGTTGAGAGTATTAGTTAATCTCAAGTGTACCATGATGTACTGTTAATTATATTCACAATGCTGTACATGATGTCTCCTGAATTTATTCATTTTGTAAATGAAATTTTATCTCCTTTGACAAATATCTCCCCATTTTTATAACCCCTACTGTTGGCCCCCACCATTCTATTCTCTACTTCTATGATATCTATTTTTTTAGGATCCATAAATAGCTCATATTATGCAGTAATTGTATCTCTTCATTCTATTACAGTTACCATAATTTTCCCCTGGATTCATCCATCCATGTTGTCATAAATGACAGGATTATCATTTTTTGTATGGCTAAACAATATAACAATGTGAATAACCTTCTATAAATAAATGAGAGGAGATATCTCTTTGTGTCACTGATTTCATTTCCTTTGGGTATATACCCAGAAGTGAAACTGAAGCATTGTATGGCACTTCTGTTTTTAATAATTGAGAAGCCTGGCTAGGCACCATGGCTCATGCCTGTAATCCAAGCACTCTGGGAAGACTAGGTGGGTAGATTGCCTGAACTCAGGAGTTTGAGACCAGTATGAGCTAGAGTGAAACCCCATCTCTAAAACTACGTACGCATTGTGGCAGGTGCCAGTAGTTCAAGCTACTTGGGAGGCTGAGGCAAGGTTGAGTTTAGATTGGGCCCGGCGCCTATAGCACAGTGGTTATGGCACCAACCACATACACTGATGGTGGTGGGTTCAAACCTAACCCAAGCCAGCTAAACAAGTGTAACAACAACAACAACAACAACAAAAATAGCCAGGCATGTGGTGTGTGCCTGTAGTCCCAGGTACTTAGGAGGCTGAAGCCAGAGAATCACTTAAGCCTAAGAGTTTGAGGTTGCTGTGAGCTGTGATGCCATGGCAATCTATCCAGGGTAACAGATTGAGACTCTGTCTCAAAAAAAAAAAATAGTTTGAGATTGCTGTGAGCTATGATGTCACAACACTTTACCGAGTGTGACAAAGTGAAACTCTGTCTCAAAAAATACACATATTTGAGAAGCCTACATACAGTTTTCTAAAACACCTTACATTCTCACTGGCTTTGTCCAAGAGTTTCCTTTTCTCCTCACCTTTGCAAATATTTATTAACCTTTGACTTTAAGTCATTATAACAGTGAATTGATATATCATTGTAGTTTGGTTTGTATTTTCCTGATGAATGATGAATGCAGAGTATCTTTTTATAAACCTTTTTCCCCTTTCACATCTTTGCAGAAATATCAACTAAGGTTCTTTGCACATTTTAAGTCAGATTTATAACTTCTGTTGTTGCTTTAAGTCCTTATGTATTATAAAAATTATATTCATCAAATACATTTCCCCAATCTTTTGTTTGTTCATTTATTTTTTGTTTTGTTTTGTTTTACTTTATTTTGTTTATTTCTGTGCAGAAACTTTTTAGTTTGATGTAGTCTTATTTGTTTTTGGCTTTTGGTGTTTTGGGTTGTAATTTTTTAGTGTGATTAAGAAAGTCATTAAAAATCTAATGTTGAAGAGATTGTTTCCTACACTTTCTTATAGAAGTTATATAATTTTGGTATTACATTTAATGTTAATATATTTTGTTTTTATTTCTATATACAGTATGACATTCATTTAATTCTTGTGCACAGGGATAGTCACTTTTTATTAGCATTTATTGATGGGTTTATACTTTCTCTTTCATATATCTTGGTGTCCTTGTCAAAAAGTATTGGACTATATATTAATGGGCTTACTTCTATTTTTTCAATTCTTTTCCATCAGTCTATTTATCTTTCTTTCTTTCTTTCTTTCTTTCCTTTTCTTTTCTTTTTTTAGACAGAATTTCAAGCTGTTGCCCTTGGTAGAGTACTGTTGCATCACAGCTCACAGCAACCTCAAACTTTTGGGCTTAAGCAATTATCTTGCCTCAGCCTCCCAAGTAGCCAGGACTATAGGCGCCCACTACAATGCCTGGCTATTTTTTGGTTATAGTTGTCATTGTTGTTTAGCAGGCCTGGGCTGGATATGAACCTGCCAGCTTCAGTGTATGTGGCTGGCGCCCTAGCCACTAAGCTACGGGTGCTCAGCCCTATTTATCCTTTTCTTAGATTAGTATCATACTTGTGGTTTACACAGCTTTGTAGTAGTTTGAAATCAAAAAGTGTGAAGACTCCAGCTTTTTTATCTGTCAAGATTTTCTTGGCTGTTTGGGGTCATTTCTGATTGAAGAGAAAGTTTTGAATTCTTTACTACTTCTGTGAAAAATGTCATTGTAATTTTAATTACAATGAAACTATATGGAGATTGTAGACTATAAAGTATGGTCATTTTATATTAATTATTCAAATGTATGAACAATGGATATATTTTCATTTATTTGAGGATACCTTTTCATTTATTTGAATCTTCTTTCATTGCATTCATTAATGTCAGATTTTACTGAACAGATCTTTCACTTCCTTTGTTAAATTGAGTCTTAAAATGCTTTTTAAATTTCAGATTAATATGGGGTACATACTATTAGCTTACTTAGTTTTGCCGGGTTGTAGTTCTGTCCCTCACCCAGGATGTGTGCAATATATCCAAGTATACCTATTGGATGAGAATTTACCCAACTCCTTTACCCCCCCACCCACTTGAATTTTATTGAGATTTTCTCTCACGTGATCATGTAGTTGTTTGCTCCTTTTCTTTCTTTTTAAGACAAGCATGAAACTAAGATTATTGAAAAGAAAAAGATAGGCTTACAGAGTAAAACAGTTTGCAAAGCAGGGTACATTTGCCATAGATAGCAAATAGGCCTATACCAGGACAAGTAGGCAAAGAAGCAAAGAGACATGACTTATGGCCAGCATTTCTCTTTTATACCACCTAGGTTTTGGCCTACCTCATGGTTCTAGCTCACCTTGAAATCAACAGCCTTACTGCACATGCAGACCTCCCAGAGCCTCTCTGAAAAACTATGGGTGGTTTGAACCACATGACAATGTCTTAAGGCTGTGCTAGGTCACCTTGAAGACTCTGTACCTGTTGCTAGGCTAGAGTCTTCTATATCTGTTTGCAGTTGGCATACTAATTTCTGACTGTTAGATTGGAAGGGTGCCCTCGTCCCTGGGTCTTCACAATCACTGAGGACAAAATTATGATGGGTGGCACTAAGATGAAGTCCTGGGGGTCCTCCCGTTGTCCTCCTTCCCTTGGAAAGCTATTTTCTAACTTAATACCTAACATTTCCTCCCTCTCTGTTGTAGAGGTCCAAGTCATTGGGTGGGGGTATAACCTGGCTATTCTTACTGAGAGAATCATCTAGCTGCTCCCTGCTGAGAGAGATTAAAGGTTGTTATTAGAGTGGTCTTCTTAAGACTCTTCAGGGGAGTTTGGTTGTGGATGTAGGCTTAAGAAGGTAGGTGTAGGGACTGGTAGGAAAGGTATTACTATTTTAGCTTGATGGCTTCTAGATCGATGAAATAACTTTAGTTAGAAAAGTTATAAAGATAAGTAACATTATAAGAATTTCCAAGCAGCACCAGTGGCTCAAATGAGTAGGGACTGGCCCCATATACCTGACATGGTGGGTTCAAACCCCATCCCTGGCCAAAAACTAAAAAAAAAGAAAAGAATTCCCAGGATGCAAAGAAAGGGAGTGACTGAGGAAATTACGATAGACATCCACAAAGGCCTATACATCTAGCCTCATCTCTGGAGATTGAAGGCCGACTCCACAATGGCATAACTGCTGCCCTAACTTCTCCTGAGTTGTTAACATAGAAGCAGAACCATCTTTAAGAACAAGAAGGAGCTCCCTTCTATTACAGTTAGAAGATTAAGGACCTGTATATTTTATAAGGGGACCCCTACAAGGGAATCTAAATGTTCCTGTAAGTGGGCAAGTGTGCACTGCTTTTTATCAGGCTGTGTGCTGCCTCTGCAGCTCAAGACTGTTGTAGGCCTAGGATACACCTCCTGTAGCACAGTGGTAGTGTCATTATTATCATTTATTGATGAGTCTATACTTTCTCTTTCATATATCTTGGAGTATATCTTTTTTCATTTGCATATGTTGAAATTTCCTTGCATCCCAAGGATAAATTCTACTTATTCTTGGTATACAATCTTTTAAACATATTGATTAATTTAATTTTTAGTATTTTGTTGAAATTTTCTGCTTGTATCTTCATCAGAGATAATGGTTTGTGATTTTCTTTCTTATTGTCTTTATATGGCTTCAGTATGAGGGTAATGGTTGTCTCATAAGTTTGAAAGTGTCTCCTCCTTTTGGTTTTTTTGGGAGTTTGGGAAGGATTGAGTTTTGCTTCTTTCAATGCTTGATAGAATTTAACTATGAAGAAGTCATCTGTCTTATGATTCATTCCCTTTATTGAAGAATTATTTATCACTGCTTCAAGATTTTTCCTCAGTATTGGTCCATTAAGTATTTATACTTCATGATTTTAATTGTAGTGGAGTGTATTTATATTGAGTGAAATGTGTTATATGTGTTTTTTAGGTCTCTTTAGTCTATAGTGTTTTATAAGTGCACATGTACTAGTTTTCTGCCAAAGTGATCTATTCATTGTTTTAAGTAGGGCAGTGAAATCCCCTTCTTTTATTGCAATTCTTTCTATTTTTTCAACAATTCTTTTCATGTTCACTTGATGTATTTAGAAGTTCTAGTGTTGCATACATATGTACATTTAATCATGTATCCTCTTGACAGATTAACCCCTTTGTTAATAAATAGTAAAGGACTTTTGCTTTTCTGACAGATTTTTCATAGAAGATTGTTTTGTACTCTATAAAGTATAATCACCTCTTCACTATTGTTTAAATCTAGCATAAAATTTTCATTTCAATCCTTTCACTTTGTAAGCAGAATAACATTAGATTTTTTCAAATCAATTCATCTCTGTTTTATTTCATTTTGAGCTGCTATAAAAGAATACTACAGTCTGGATAAATTATAAAGAATAGAAGTTTATGTGACTTGTAATTCTGGAGGCTAGGCAAGCCAAGACCAAGACCATGGTACTGGCATCTGGAAAAGTCCTTTTTGCTTCAACATAATATGTAGGAAGACCAAAGAACTGATGGAGAGCAAGGGTGTTTATATTGAGTGAAATGTGTTATATGTGTTCTTAGCAAAGTATTTCAAGAATGAAAGAAAAAGTATCCAATGTACTCAGCCCTACTATGAAGCTAATTTATAGCTTTGATATGAAGGCTATAACCCAACTATAGCACAAGAATATGGGGAAAGGGTCAAGGGAGGGAAGGGGAAGGGGGAGGTTGGGGTGGATGGAGAGTCACTGGTGGGCTCATACCTATGACGCATCTTAGAATGGGTATAGGTGAAACTTACTAAATGCAGAATACATATGTCTACATACAATAGTTAAGAAAATGCCATGAAGGCAATATTAAACAGTTTGATGAAAATATTTCAGATTGTATATGAAATCAGCACATTGTACCCCTTGATTGCACTAATGTACACAACTATGATTTAATAAGAAAAAAAAATAAAAATAAAAATGCAGTTGTATCTGCAAATGCCCTGCTGATACAATGAATGTGGGTATGTATTCACTCATTGGACAGGTCCTTGAATGGGCCAGACTGACCCCTGATTATAGGTCAGAGGGTCTGGAACTGATGTATGGGGCTGCTGCCAGAGGCACAGCTGTGAAAAATGTCTATTATTATTTTGTGACACTCTTACTCTGCTGCCTAGGCTTTAGTGACATGGCATCAGCCTACTTCACAGCAGGCTTAAACTTTTGGGTTCAAGTGATTCTCCTATCTTAACCTCCTGCAAGGCTGGGACTACATGTGCCTACAATGCTTGGCTAATTTATCTATTTTCAGTTGAAATGGGGTCTCTCATTCTTGCTCATTCTAGTCTCAATCTCATGAGCTCAAAGCATGCTCCTAGCTTGGCCTCTCAGAGTTCCAGGATGACAAGTGTGAACCACCACATTCAACTTATGAGAAATGTCTTTAGGTCTGTAATTGGGTCCATGTAATATTCTACTTTTATGTTTTGGGTTAGCAGGACTGCTTCTAAACCCTGTCTGATAGTAACTGGAGGTTGTTAAGAAGGCAATTTTAAAATTCATACTAAAATTGTTGTTAGCAGGCTTGCCTCCATGGACACAGATGTATGTGCTTCCAGACATATCTCAAATTGAGTGAAATTGGCCCTGGACTGCCAATTCAAGATCAACTTTCAGAGGAACTTTTATTGTTCTGCATTCAGGCACACAGATGGATACTCCCTGTGTGGGCAGGATCTTTTTCATACCATGGCTGAGAGATTTAAAAGGTGACTTTTTGGTAGATTCAGCGTCTAAAGATAGGACCAAAGTGTGCACACATGTTTACTTGACACTGACACAGGTATGAATTATCCTGTGTATCTTGGCAGATGGTGCTAGTGGCAGAACCTAAGTCATATAAGCTATAGCTGAGTCCTTAATAGAATATGGTCATTTTTTTATTCTGAAATGCTGCATGTAAAATTTATACATGGTTCTTAGATTTTAAAGTTCTGAAACAAAATACTAAATTTACATGCTATGTAAGATCCAAATTACATTTCTAGTGAGCCCCCTCACATTTATTAAATTAAAATAGTTGTAATTTCAAGTTTATTTCAGGCAACAAGGAATAACTAAAATTTATATCAATTTTTCTCATTGTATATTTAAATGATGATTTAAATTAATCCCAAATATTAATTTTTCATTTTAGTAATTAACACCATATTTTACAACATTTAAGTTATTCCTTCATTTGGAAAGTCAAGCTTTTCTTAGTTTCCCATGGCTGTATTGTTGCTGCTGTGTTTTGTGTAAAAATTTTACACATTTCCTGAGTGTACAGAATTGAAAATAGTAAATATCAAATGTAGTATTTTTTTGAGATAATGTGTTATTCTATTGCTAAAGAATAATTTTTTTTTTTTTTTTTTTTTTTTTTACAGAGTCTCACTTTATCACCCTTGGAAGAGTGCTGTGACATCACAGCTCACAGCAACCTCCAACTCCTGGGCTTAGGCAATTTTCTTCCCTCAGTCTCCCAAGTAGTTGGGACTCTAGGTGCCCACTACAATGCCTGGCTATTTTTTGTTGCATTTTGGCCAGGGCCAGGTTTGAACCCACCACCCTCAGTATATGGGGCTGGTGCACTACCCACTGAGTCACAGATGCTGCCAGCTAAAGAATTATTTTTAATTGATTATCTATGTTATCTCTGGTATTTTATTCATCAAAATTTCTCTTATTGTTTTCAAATTTCTATTACTTTCTTTCTGTTTTAAAATGTATGTTTCACCAGGTGAGTTAATTGTATTTTTTTATTTAAACCTGAATATTACCAATTGAAGGGGAAATTTTAACTCTGTACACTTTAGGATGATGTAGTATATGATTTATTTATGCATTGGGCATGTCTATTGCCTATAAAAGTCTCTGCAATGTTTTTATTTTATAAATATTGCCCATATATATGTTTAGGATCTGCATTGTTCAGAATTATTTAGGATTTACTCTGTGTGTGTAGTCAACGATTTTTTATCCTAGGTGAGCAATAAAGAAAATAGTCTTCAATTAACAATGTATTTATTGTTTGAATCTATATTATTTTGAAAGAGAAAAATTTTTTCATTTGAAGGTAACTTTTGAAAAGGTTTTAATTAACTCTTTTAGGTAAGCAAATTTAGCACATTGTTAATTGTGGTTAAAAATATAAAATTGTCATCAAACAGTTTCAAGTGCATAGTTTAGTGTTATTAAGCATATTAACATAGTTTTCAAAAATATCTCTAGATCTTTTTTATTAATAGGAACATTAATACTGACTAAAAAACAAACTGTCTTTTCCACCTGTCTCCTGAAGATCTTTATTCCACTTTCTCTCTCTTTGAGTTGGACAATTTTATATGTTGTATGACTATAATAATATGGTATGTGTTTCTTTCTTTCTTTCTTTTTTTCTTTTCTTTTTTTTTTTTTTTTTTTTTTGAGACAGAATCTCACTATGTTGCCCTTGGTAGAGGGCTGTGACATCACAGCTCACAGAAACTTCAAACTCTTGGGCTTACGTGATTCTATTGCCTCAACCTCCCAAGTAGCTGGGACAACAGGAGCCCACCACAACACCTACATTTTTTGGTTGTACTTGTCACTGTTGTTTGGCAGGCCCAAACTGTATTTGAACCTGTCACCTCTGAACTATGTGGCCAGCACCCTAGCTTCTGAGCTACAGGTGCCCAGCCAAGTATCCATTTCTTTTTGACTGTATTATTTTATTTAATATAATGTTGTCAAGGTCTTTCCTTACACTAATGTGTCAAGATGTATTTTTTAAGGCTATGTAATATTGCATTGTATGTGTGGCAGATTTTATGTATCTACTGATCGATAAAGGGATATTTGTTTGCTTTAAGGTATTCAGTTTTCTTCCAGGTATTGTCTTTAGTGGATAATTCTGCAATGTACATAAATGTACAAATATCTATCTGTTCCGTGTTTTTCTTTGAATATGTTTGAGTTATTGTGCATACACTCATGAGTAGTGTGCATGTTTTTGCTTTTGCTGCCTAATCCTCTGATGTTGTTTCTGAGAAATAATTACAAAGACCAGTTGTCACAAAGCTTCCCCTTATATATGCTTCTAGAAGTTGAATAGTTATAGATCTTACATTTAAATCATTGTTTATGTTTTTAATTGACACCTTGTAATTGTGCATATATATGGGGGACAATTAATTGTTTCACATATATGTTGTATACTAATAAAATTATGGTGTTTATTCTACACATTACCTCCTGCATTTATGAGTTGTTTGTGGTGAGAACATCCATAAGCTGGTCTTCTAAATATTTTATAATATATAATACTTTACTTTTAATCATTTTCATCTTACTGTGCAATAGAAAAGCAAAACTTATTCCTTCTTTCATGCCTGTTAGCCAACATTGCCTCCCCCTCCCCTTCTCTTAATCTCTAGTAATCATCGTTACACTCCCTGCTCCTATGATAACATATTTTTAAGATTTCATACATGATTATAATCATATGGTATTTGTCTTTTTGCATCTGGCTTATTTCACTCAACATGATGTCCTTCAACTCCATTCATGCTTGTATGCAAGTACCATAATATTTTATTTACTAAGCTTTTAGTAAATTTTGAAGTCAAGAAACTGTGATGCCATCATGTATGTTCTTTTTACTCAACATTGCTTTGGCTATTTGGGGTATTTTCTCATTTCATGCACATTTTAGAGATTTGAAGGTAATTTCTGTGAATAATAATATGACTATATTGATAGAAGTTGAGTTACATTTGTAGATCACATTGGGTAGGATTGTTCTGTTCATTAAAATTTTTTATTTTTTTTATTTTTTATTTTTTGCATACATATACATGTGTTTATTTGGTTTCCACATTTTGGAAGAAGATAAATATATTCAGAAAAGAAATCATATGATTGATGCAATGAAATATTGAGCAATAATAATAATGCCAACAAAAAGTAACATTCACATTTTCAGATAATAGTATGCCTATCACAGAATGCTTTGACTCTGAGATTCAGTATAGAGTTATCAGTTAACGTCTTTTTTTTTTTTTTCTACAGTCTCAAAAATAGACAACAAATATTTATAAATAAAAATAGAAGATAATTTCAAAAAAAAAAGATCAGGCCAAATCTTAAAGACAATAGAAAAAGAAGAAATATTTCAAAATAATTCTACTTCATCTGAATATACCTGATATTAAAATTGGAAAAAATATATTATTATAAAGGAAAATTATGAACATATTTCACTTATAAATGAGGATACAATATCCTAAACCACCTATTAACAAATTGAATTAAAAATTATTGTTCAAGTAGTGTACTTTGGTCAAAATTTAATACAATTTATGTGAGAAATAGTTGCTATTTTATTTTCTTTCTTTTTCCTTTCCCTGACCCCCTCCCACCCTCTCTGTCTTTCTGCTCTCCCCTGCCCCCACCCCCACTGTGTCATTAATTGTCATTATTTGCCCTCATATCAATGTTGAATACATAGGATTCATGGTTCTTCATTCCTGTGATGCTTCACTAAGAATAAGATGTTCCACCTCCATCCAGGTTAATACAAATGCTGCAAAATCTCCAATTTTTTAATGGCTGTATAGTATTCCATGTTATATATATACCACAGCTTGCCAATCCATTCCTGGGTTGAGAGGCACTTAGGCTGTTTCCACATTTTAGCAATTGTAAATTGAGCTACAATAAACAGTCTAATACAAGTGTCTTTATACTACCAAGTTTGGGTGTTTTTTTTTTTCAGTTAGATTCCCAGTAATGGGATTTATATCCCATTTCTATCCCATTTCTATCCCAAATGGGAGGTCTGGGTGGAGTTCTTTGAGGGATCTCCATACATCCTTCCAAAAAGGTTGTGATAGTTTGCAGTTCCACTAGCAGTGTAATAGTGTTCCTTTCCACATCTGTGCCAGCATCAGCAGCTTTGAGATTTTGTGATATAGGCCATTCTCACTGGGGTTGGATGATATCTCATGGTAGTTTTCATTTGCATTTCTCTAATAATTAGAAATGATGAGCATTTTTTCATATGTTTGGTAGCCATTCATCCATCTTCTTTAGAGAAGGTTCTGTTCATTGATATATGGGATTGTTGGCTTTTTTCATATGGATTAATTTAAGTTCTGTATTTAGGGGTTCTCAAACTATGGCCCACAGGCCACATGTGGTGGTGTAATTGTAGTTGTTCCTGTTTTGTTTTTTTACTTCAAAATAAGATATGTTCAGTGTGCCTAGAAATTTGTTCATAGTTTATTTATTTTATTTTTTATTAAATAATAGCTGCACACATTGATATGATCATGGGGCATCATACACTAGCTTCACAGACCATTTGACACATTTTCATCACAATAGTCAACATAGCCTTCCTGGCATTTTTCTAGTTACCGTGGCATGACATTTACATTCCACATTTACTAAGTTTCACACATACCCTTGTAAGATGCCCCCATAGGTGTAATTCCACCAATACCCCTCCCTTCACCAACTCCCCCCTCCCTCTTCTCCCTTTCCCCCTTTCCCCTATTCTTAGGTTGTAACTGGGTTATAGCTTTCATGTGAAAACCCTAAATTAGTTTCATAGTAAGGCTGAATACATTGGGTACTTTTTCTTCCATTCTTGAGATACTTTACTAAGAAGAATATGTTCCAACTCCATCCATGTAAACATGAAAGAGGTAAAGTCTCCATCTTTCTTTAAGGCTGCATAATATTTCATGGTGTACATATACCACAATTTCATAATCCAGTCATGGATCGACGGGCACTTGGGATTTTTCCATGACTTAGCAATTATGAATAAGGCTGCGATAAACATTCTGGTACAAATATCTTTGTTAAGATGTGATTTTTGGTCATCTGGGTGTATGCCCAGCAGAGGGATTTCCAGATTGAATGGCAGATGTATTTTTACATCTCTAAGTGTTCTCCATATGTCTTTCCAAAAGGAATGCATTAATTTGCATTCCCACCAGCAGTGCAGAAGTGTTCCCTTTTCTCCACATCCATGCCAACAACTCTGGTCTTGATATTTTGTGATATAGGCTAGTCTCACTGCAGTTAAATGATATATCAAAGTAGTTTTAATTTGCATTTCTCTGATGATTAAAGATGATGAGCATTTTTTCACATGTCTGAAGGCCATGTGCCTGTCTTCTTTAGAGAAGTTTCTCTTCAAATCCCTTGCCCAGCCTGCGATGGGATCACTTGTTTTTCTTCTTGCTAATGCGTTTGAGTTCTCTGTGGATTCTGCTTATTAAACGTTTGTCAGAGATATATCCTACAAATATCCTCTCCCATTCTGAGGGCGGTTTGCTTGCTTTACTTACTGTGTTCTTTGCTGTGCAGAAGCTCCTTAGTTTGATCAAGTCCCAGTAGTGTATTTTTGAAGCTGCTTCAATTGCCTGGGGGGTTTTCCTCATAAAATACTCGCCTAAACCTATTTCTTCAAGTGTTTTCCCTGCACTCTCCTCTAGTATTTTTATAGTTTCATTTCTTAAGTTTAAATCTTTAATCCAATTAGAGTCTATCTTAGTTAATAGTAAAAGGTATGGGTCCAATTTCAGTCTTCTGCAGGTTGTCAGCCAGTTCACCCAGCACCATTTGTTAAATAGGGAATCTTTTCCCCACTGAAGGTTTTTAATTGACTTGTCAAAGATCAAATAACGGTAAGTAGCTGGATTCATCTCTTGGTTCTCTATTCTGTTCCAGACATCTACTTCTCTGTTTTTGTGCCAATACCATGCTGTTTTGATCACTATCAATTTGTAGTAAAGTCTGAGGTCTGGTAG
>CAUYPK010107849.1:0-40525 GCA_963574355.1 Loris lydekkerianus | reverse complement strand
TTTCTGAATCTCTCTCTCAGATAGCTCACTGCTGGTGTGTAAAAAAACTACTGATTTTAGTGTGTTGATTTTATATCTCCCAATTTTACTGAACTCATGTATCATTTTTAACAGTATTTTGGTAGAGTCTTTAGGGTTTTTTTCTCCAGACAAGATTAGATTATGAGATTATGTCACCAGCGAAGAAAATTTTACTTCTGGGTATATGCCTAATAGGGGAATTATAGGATTGAATGGCAGATCTATTTTTAGTTCTCTAAGTGTTCTCCATATATCTTTCCAAAAGGAACGTATTAATTTGCATTCCCACCAGCAGTGTAGAAGTGTTCCCTTTTCTCCACATCCACACCAACATCTCTGGTCTTGGGATTTTGTGATATAGGCTAATCTTACTGGAGTTAGATGATATGTCAATGTACCGTATATACTCGAGTATAAGCCGAGTCTTTTCGGCACAAATTTTGTGCCGAGTTTGGGTTTTTTTGCACAAATTTTGTGCCGAAAAAACTCGGCTTATACTTGAGTATATATGGTAGTTTTGATTTGCATTTCTCTGATGATTAAAGATGATGAGCATTTTTTCATATGTCAGCTTAAACTAATTAGCTTCTGAATAGGGCTCCTTCCCAGCTCACTACCTAACCCTGAAACTCGAGCTCTCACCTGAAGCCTTCTCCAGGCTTCAGTGCAGCTCAGTCCATGTGGCAGCTTTGCCAATGCAGAGGACAGTGCCCCGTGACACCCTCATGCCTTTCTGGGACAATTTAGAAATTGCAGAGAGCTCCCTCCTCAAATCAGGCCTCTATTTTTGCCATCTGCCCCTTCCAGCTCAGCCTTTGTCTCCCTGAGAGCCACACAATGCCCATTCTATAGGAAGTGATCTCTCAAACCCACCATGGAACTAGCGAGGGGACCGACATGTGTGCCCCATAACCCCAGGCAGTCACCTCTATAGTGGACCGACCCACTCAGAACCAGCCAGCACTCTACCAACTGGGCTCTGAGAAACCAGGGCTGATGTCAGCACTTGTATTTATTTTTGCCTGTTGGGGTGCACTCATAATTACAGATGATGGAAGCTCCTGGGTCGTTCTGCCATTCTTGGCTATTAAAAATGGAACAAAAGCCAGCCCAAACCAAACTCCTCCCTGTCACGCTGGTACCTACAACACCAAAGGCTGTGGAAGGGTTGGAGTGTCCCCAGGTGGGTTTGATTCCTGTAATTTGGGTCCTTTCCTAGGAGGTTCATGCCCTCATCGTGACTCAGTTACTCCTCATGACCATTTGACGTGGCCCGTCAGTGAGGTAGACCACATGGGGGAGAGGTGAGGAGCCCCTGCTCCCAGACCTCCCCTACCCCAGCATTTGCTAGTTGTGCAAACCTTCAGCAAGTCACTTAACAGCTCTAAGCCTCAGTTTTTCCCTCTGTCAAATGGACATGCTAATAATTAATGACCCATTCCATGGAGCCCTTGCAAACAAAGAGCTTAAAATAGGGCCTGACCCTTGGTAAGAACTCAGGATCCCTCAGCGCCTATTCTCCCATTTTATACTTAAGAATAAAGGAGGAACCCCAGGGAGAGGAGGTCGTTTTTTCCAAGGTCACAGACTTGGGGGGAGAAAGACTCCAGATTCCACCCCAAGCCTGTCTGACTTCAGAAGCTGAGCTCGAAACCACTATTGCTCCATATTTTAAAAATCACAGAGGGAGTGCCACCTTTGGTGATTGGAGGTCTGCGAGATCAAAAGGGAATAACAGATTAACACGTCACAGCATTAGACTCGTCAGACGAGAGGTTTTCTACGTGACTTTTTGCCAGAACCTAATATTCGTTCACGAGTTCACCCCTTGATTTCCAAATGTCTCTTTCCAGTTGTTTTTGCTTGTTGTTTGCTCTGCGTGAGGTGTAAGCCTCATATTTCTACTTGCTGTCCTTTCTAAAATATAAAGTTATGCAGCCTCTCTTTCCAAGACCTCAAGCACCTGGAACTGCACACATGTCGGGGCTGCAAAGATTCATTCACACCCCTCACTTCATGACTAAGGAAACTGAGGCCCACAGAAGATGAGGGGCTTGTGTGCAGTCACCTGGCCTTATAACAGGCAGGCCAGGGCTCAAGTTCAGGGTGTGAGGCCACGTCCATGGGGCCTTTCAGTGCTGAGATGCCGAGCCGCATTTGCCACGTAATTTCATCCACGGAGTCCCCTGCAGAGCCTAGTGTCACTAAACATGACAAAGAGGACAGCCAGGTTTGCCTTTCAGTCCCTTCCTTCCATAATAATGTGGAGTGACCAAAACCCGTAGCCTGTCACAGACATCCTACAATAAGGAGTTATTTCCCAGGTGACTGTGGCTCGGCTGGGGATGGGTCGGTTTTGCTGGCCTCAGCAGGCAGTCCTGCATCAAGCCACTAGTCAGGTTCAAATCTGCATCTCACATGCTTACTCTGGGGCTCACACCCTAGCAAGACCCTGGGGAAGCCTGGTAATGGCAGAGCATGAAGGAGCCAAGTGCAGACACCTAAGACTAGCTTCCCTGGCTCCCTGGCACGCTCACTCCCTTCCACAGGGTAAAATAAGTCCCGTGCTTCCCAAATTCAAAGGCTGGGGCATTATAAGAAGAGAAACCAAAAAATATATAATAATAATAATTTAAAAACACCTGGCAAAAGGTGTGAGTGCAGACAGAAGGAAAGAATTTAGGCCAATAATTCAATCTACCATATCAACCCAGGACACAGAGTCAAGGAAACAGATATGTTACTGAAATATCACACGATCTGTTCTTTGCACCATTTCAACCCCAGGATCTACCTGAAAACTGGAGGAGAAAGATGGGGGGGGGGGGTGGAGAGAGAGAGAGAGAGAGAGAGAGAGAGAGAGAGAGAGAGAGAGAGAGAAATGGGAAGACAGAGAGAATCTTTGGGCCAGAAACGGGAGGTCCAGGCTCCATCTCAGCAATCCAATTGGTTGTGTGATTCCAGGAAATGTTCTTCCCTTTTGGTCTTAATTTCTCCCTTTATAAAATGAGAGGTATAAATCACTCACAAGGAGGAATTCTGAGCTTCAAGAGATAAAGAAAAAACTATGGAAAGAGACCTTTTTCTAGTTTGTTGGGCAATGAGGAAAAGGCCCAAGGGTCTATTTCTTATGGTTTGGACAGAACTGTAACCGGACGTGGCTGAACAGGACTTTTGTCCAAAACCTCATTTGCTCACCTGCAAACACAAATTGCATCCCTACTGTGTGCAGGGCAATGGAGTGGGCACCAGGATACAGCGAAGTGCCATAGAAACAGTTCTGGAGGAGAATCTCGACCTCTGTCTTCCCTGCCTTTGTGTTCAAAGACATGGTCAATAATGAGAAGTATGAATGTGGTCCTACTATGCGCCAGGTCCCCTTTGAAGCACTTTGTTTGTTATAACTCCTTGAGGCCTCATGGGGTGCATATGGATGCATATGTGTGTTACCCTGTTTTCCTCACTTTGCAGGTAGAGAAACTGAGGCACCAGGCATTAAAGTGACTTGCCTATGGCCACCAAGCTAGAAAGTGACCAAATTGGAAATGGAACCTAGAAAGTTGGTTTCTAAGTCTGTCCATGAACTACTATACTGTTCCACCTCTTAGAATGCCAGTGTGGAATGACAGTGCTGAGAAGGGGTGTGGGGTGACAGAGGGATGTGGAGCTACCTGCGCAGTAGCAGGTCCCTGGAAGGGCTTCCTGCAGGAGTAGCTGTGGGCTGTTGTATGAAATAGACGCTCCCTGGGAGAAGTGAGTGGGAAGATGGTGTCAGGTGGAGGGAACAGCAGGAGTAAAGGCCTGGAGGTAAGACCAGGCAAGAAGCAATCGAGCAACTGAAGGTAGCTTGCAGGCGGGAGTGCCTGGGAAGGGATGAGGACCATCACACTCAGAGCAGGGGCAGATGGAGAGGGAGTGCCTTCCTCCAGAGCCACAGGCTCAAAAGCCTCAGCTGGAAGGGATAGCAAACTTGCCCCTAGTCATCCTCTGGATCAATGACCAAAAACGTGGAGAAGCCACAGTTCACACCAAGCATAAGCTCACCGGTGATCAGGGAACAGTGCCTGTGACACACCCTGCCTCCCCTTCTAGCCGTAGACTCTTCTTCTTCCTTCCCTTGTATCCCACGGGGCAGGAGAGCAAGGTGGGCACGGCCTGCATCATGGTCTTGTGCAGCCCACAGCTGAGCCCTCCCACTGATTAGCTCTGTGACCTTGGGCACATTATTTAACCTCTCTGGCCTCAGTCCCCTTGTGTGAAATCAACACACATTCCATTAACAATAGCGTCAACTTCATAGGTCATACAGAGGGTAAAGTGAGGCAACACATAGAAAATGCTCCGAAGACTTCTTGATACTTGGAAGTGTTGCTGATGGCTGATGTGAATGCCTTGGTTCTTGTCTTCCCACCAGAGAAGAATGAAAGTGAGGGATTCAAAGATTATTCTAAGCAAGCAAAAAGTTTAATCGGTAAGTGATAGTATACTCCCAAGGGGATAGGAGCGGGCGCCTCCCAGCAGACAGCAGCGGTGGGGTCCCTGGGCCACCCCCTCTTCTCCCATCTGGACTTTCCTCTCTTCTTTTTTTCTCAACCCGTGTTGCTGTCTCCTCCCTGCTGTTGGATGGGGGAGTTTTTCATGTACATGGTTAAGCCTGGATGTGTTACGGGGCCCTGCACCCCTGGGACGGGGGCCTGTCATGTGCGTTGCGTCCTGTCTGTCTCTGTCGTGTTTCTTGTGACAGCTGTGGTTTCCCTATCTTGTTATTGTTTCAGCACGTTCTCCACTTGGCCTCTGGTTTGTTGACGTTGCCCGCATTCACATTTTCTCTGCTCCCGTCTCACTTTTCCTACACTAACATGCTGTGACACTTGTGGTCACCCTTATCTTGTTATTGTTACAGTCTGTTCTTACTCAGCCTCCCCTTTGTTCACACTGCCTGTTCTGTTTCCTCTGCTCGAGTCTTACTTTTCGACCTACTCCCTGAAGGTTGGTCATGTTTAGCATTCTCAGGGGATCCGGCTGGCCATTATCCCCACCCCACCCCCAGCCAAGACAATTTGAAACCCTAAGAGGTTTATAGTCTGAAATAGTCCTTCTCCTAGAGTCGTCTGCATAGCAAAGCACTTCCAAGAAAGAGGGCGATACTTACCCTTCCAAATGGCTGAAATGTTCAGAAGTGACCTTGGCAGTGCGTGTGTTTGTATTGGAGTAGGGTACAATGTCTATTTTCTTGTACTTCCATAACTATATGTGGGTGCACAATGCCTCTAATGAAACATAAATCTGGCTCGGACTTATGATTTATCATAAATCTGGTAGCCTGACCCTACGGGACACATGATATCTCTAAAACACCAGAGTGAGGGAAGCACAGGTCAGAAGCAGCATCCTCCAGGGAGCTCTGCTTGAGGTGGAGAGATGATCCCAGCTACATGGCCCCACCTGACATGCTTCATTACGTTTTAGATAAACTTGACTCCTCCCAGCTTTCACAATGGCTCAGAAGCTTGTTACAAGGCAGAATGCCTCCTGCCCTAGATCTGTTGAATCACAACCTGCGCTTTAGCCAAATCCTTGGTGATTCACAAATTCAGCACAATTTGAAAAGGTCTTGTTTTAGAAAGGTGGGCCAAGGTAAAATGTGCCATGAGCACTCTAAGAGGAGCCTGTAAGATTCAGAAGTCAGGTTGTGCAAAGTTTCAAGCAAATGGTAGCAATAAGCGTTTCATAAGCCAATGGAAGAAAACCAGGAACCCTGCAAGGGTCTGTTTCTGGGACAAAGAGAATGTGACGGGGAATATGAGGGGCTGGTAGGCTGTGATGCTCCCTTTAGGTGGGACGTGGATGCGATTTCCAGAAGCCTCACTGCTCAGCTGGAGTCATCAACCTCTTGAATTTTCATTCAGACCTCACTATGCACAGAATGTCTCCCTCAAGTGATAAGAACCTGAAGGCGCCGAGCAGGCCAGTCAAGGGCAAGCCAGGGAGGCTCACCCCACAGGAGGGGAATGTTCCAAGGGAAATTGACCTGCCTACATCACTGCCGAGGAGAAAGGATGTCTAAGCCAGCTGGGCTGCTTTCTCGCCACCAGGCAGCTCAGCCTCTCTGAGCTGTTTCCATATCCAGGGATTAAGCTGGGAATTCTTTGATAATCAAATGAGCGTTTTGTCAGGAGCTATGGAGAGTTTAAAGCACAGCCACTCCCACCTACAGTTGAACTTATAGAAATCTGCCCTTGCATTCAAGAACATACTCACTAGAGTCTGCCCAGTGCCCACAGGGAGGGGAATCTGTGTGTCAGGGATGGTTCATCATGGTGTGTCACCGTATGGTGCATAATTTATGCACCCATGCCACCAAGAGAGAGCAGCGATGAGTTAGCAGAGAGTCAACATGTGGTAGACCACACAGTTTTGCTGTGAGATAAAACCACCAGAAAATTTTAAGGATCAGCTTGGCGCCTGTAGCACAGTGGTTATAGCACCAGCTACATACACTGAGGCTGGTGGTTCGAACCCAGCCCAGGCCTGTTAAACAACAATGGCAACTGCAACAACAACAACAACAACAAAAAAAAAGCAGCCAGGCGTTGTGTGGGCTCCTGTAGTCCCAGCTACTTGGGAGACAGAGGCAAGAGAATCGCTTAAGCCCAAGAGTTTGAGGTTGCTGTGAGCTGTGATGCTACAGCACTCTGCTGAGAGTGACATAGTGAGAAAAAAAAAAAAAAAAACAGAAAGAAAATGTTAAGGATCTTCTGGAAGGAGGCACAAAGAGCCAAGTGTTACCCTGAGAGAGGGATGAGAATAGTATTTTCAACTTTTTTGTTATATTTCCCCTTAATTGCCCATCCATGGAAGTTTAAAACCACACTATACTGTGCATTTGTTAATACACTGTCTATATAGCCATGCTTTTACATACATTTAAAAAATATTTCTTTACCTCCTCCAAGAACCAATTTTTCTCCTCATTGGGAATCCAAAGATGAGGGAGGGCAGATGCCAGACTTTTCCCTTTTTTCATTATTTGCTCCTTAATTATTTAAATTTTTATTTATAAAAAAAAAAGTAGTAAATACTTTAAGTATAGCACTAAACACATGCCAGGCACTATTCTAAGCACTTTACACATTTTAAATTATTCAAGCTTAACAATAGCCTATGAAATAGACGCTATGTTACCCCCTTTTTACAGATTTGGAAGCTGAGGTTCAGAGAAGGTAAGTGACTTGCTTTAGGTTCGTAAGTGACAAAGCCAAGATTCAAATCATGGCAGCTCAGGTTCAAGGTCACTTGTTTTAATAAACTCTGACTGCAATGAAAGAAAACAATAAAAAAGGAAAGGCAGAACGGAGCTGGGTTCTCTGTCTGAAAAATAGTTGAATGTAAGAAAAAGTACTTTTAAAACATGAAGTGGTTTGTAAACACAGAACGGTATTCATGATTATGATTAGTATGTGAGTATGGCCCCTGCTATTCCACTAATAAGATGAAGTCCAAATAAAAGCAGAAGTGAGCCATCGCCATATATCAAGTTGGGTGGAAGGGTGAACCCACAAACAGCCAGAGCTAGAGGGAGAGCACCCCTTTAATTAAAGATGAACCAGAGCAGTGGCCAGTGGGGAAAGGAAATTGGAGGCAAATATTTAGGCAGCTGCCCGGTGTTCAGATGGCAGTTCTGCCACTGGAGCAGCTCCCAGCCCACTCCCTCCTCTGCCCAGCCCCAGCACGTCCTGCAGCTGTGGATGGACCCTTCAATAAGGAAGAGTGCCCTAGCTGGGGGGGGGCTGCAAAGGGATCACTGGAACACCACACTTTTGTCCGTGTAAAGAGGAGACATGGACAGGTCACTCTTGTGGAAATGAGGGACAGACCCCAGGACCCCACACACTCAGCCACACCCTCCTCCCAGCCTGTACATCATCTCCAAGTCTTTAGGATCCAGGCAACACAGTTCAAAACTCATTTGTGTAGTCCAAAACCTGATTTTACAGATGAGGAAACTGAGGTTCAGAGAGGGAATGTCAGTTGACTAAGGCCACACAGCAGATTGACAACAAGGTTGGAACGGGTGCCCTGCGTCCTGGCTCTCTGCTCACCAAGCCTAACCTCATGCTAATAATGCTTGTAGGTTTTAAAAAAGATGAGTTAATTGCCCTCCTCTGAGGCTCCTTGGTGGAATGTCTTGTATTTCCAAGTTGTGTCAAAATTATTTGCTCACTCCAGGGCCTCTGACCGCATCATGTCAATATTTTTTTTTAAAAGATCTTTGAGTGAATCAGTCTGACCTGGTTAACACCCAGTTGGAACCTTTTCCAAGTGTTAAATTCACTCGTATTTCTTTTCACTGAGCTCTTTTTACAAAAACCTAGAACAAAATGGAAAATGAAAACCTGGATAGAATTCCTATGCATACCAATGGCAGACAGTTTGGTATCTTTGATGTTAGAACTGCTAAACTAAAGCCATTACTAGAGACAGATTGTCCTCCACCTGTCTGTCTCTGAGGTCACCCTCACTTGGACACATTTGCCACACCAGCCCTAAAGGAACTATTTATCATGAAGCTTATAGATGTTGCTATGGCAGCCCTTGGTGTGTGAATTCCTTCTGTGTCTTCCTGCACCTGTGCTCTTAATTGGCTACGGTGCTCTTTCCTACAGATCCATAACAATCCTCAGAGTCCATCTCAACACAGGGCTCTAATAGCGCAATCCACCAGTGTTGAACCTCAAGACAAAGTCCACTTGCTGTTCATGATCTTGCCCATTCCCATTTTACAGATGAGAAAACAAAGCCCAGGGAAGCTAATTGTACAAGCAACCTCTGGCTCATAGAAATCCCCAAAGTTTAACAAAGGCCAGCCCTGGGGCCCTCACGATTTTGTCCTCATCTCACACTCATCATTGACCTCTGGGCCACTAGAGAGGATTGTTTGGATCCCATAATGACTCTTGGCTCTACGGTACCAATCCTGCCTCAAGCTTTGTAGGTTGATGTTGATTCTGCATTGGTTAGGCAGGCTGTGTAACAAGCAGACCCAAAACATGATGCCTCAAACACAATTGACCTTACCATATGTTAATAGCCACAAGCAGATGGTCCTGGGTCCAGGGTCTCCCTCTGTGTGGTGAATCAGGGACCTTGTCTCATTCTGTTGTGTGGCTCCACCACCTCCTCAGGTCTGATCATCTGTATCCGGCCAGAGCAAGGGGAAGAGAGCATGGAAGGACACACTGCTTCCACAAATCTTTGGACCACAAACAGCATGCATCACTCCTATTCACTTTGAGTTGGCTGAGACAGTCATAAAAGCCAGAGATAACAGTAGAAGAAATTGAGGAATGGGGTACAGCTTTGTGATCAACAAGAAGCAGAAGGAATGGGGGGAAGGAAGGGAGAGGAGGAGGAAGAGGAGGAGGAGGAAGAAGAGAAAGGTGAACTTTTGGTAAACCACAAGCAATCCTGCTACAGATTCATAGCCAACACTAATGAGTTAGTCTAACTCACTTGCCTGTCTGTTTTCCTAGCTGGACACCCCAATTCCTTCTAGCTCTAGGAACCTAATTCCAACCATTAAGCCAATGTCCACCCACAACGTGGAGTGATTTGCCCCAATTTTTAAAATTTATTTATGTATTTATTTATTTTTTTGGAGACAGAGCCTCAAGCTGTTGCCCTGGGTAGAGCCCTGGGACATCACAGCTCACAGCAACCTAAAACTCTTGGGCTCAAGCGATTCTCTTGCCTCAGCCTCCCAAGTAGCTGGGACCACAGGCGCCCACCACAACACCCGGCTATTTTTTGGTTGTAGTTGTCATTGTTATTTGGCAGGCCCTGGCTGGATTTGAACCCATAGCTCTGGTGTATGTTTGCCCAAATTTACATAGTGAGATGGACAAAATCACGGCTCTAGGATCATTATTCTCCAAAGTTTAATTTCAAGAAGCGTATTTTTAGGAGTAGAATCTCTTGAATATTAATTTAAAAGACACAATAATAGTCTGTATTTACATGAGGGAGGAAAGGCTTTTGTATTTTCCTAATTTTCTGTGTACCATTCAACCCAGTCTCCCATCGCCAGTCTCTAGGTGGCACTGAGGACCACTCAGAAAGATTCGCTTGGAAAAGGAGAAAGAACAGAGGTAACTACTGGAGACACAGGAATAGCCCAGTCCCAACACTTCCTACGTCCTCAGCAAAAGCGTCATCTGAATTGAGTTGAGGTGGCATCTACGTCAGACCGGTGGCCACGAGCAAATTAGAGAGGCAAAACTATTGGCGAGTTTTCATTTTTCTTTGCATTTCATACTTCCTATTTTTCTTATTTCCAAAGCCACATTCTTCCGTTTCCGAAAATTCAGAAAATACAGAAACAAGAGAACAAAACTTAAACTCTTCCCTAACTCACCTACCCGGAATGGTTACTTTTAACATACTGATGGGCATTCTGCCAGGTTTTATATACATAATACTTAATACAAACAGGGTGTGGGGCTTTTAAGCGATTTTTCATAATTAAGCGAAAGTGACCGAGTCCTATCCTGCCTCTCAGGAACCCAGTGATGTTTTGTGAGCTACGGCCTGATGAAATCTTTGAACACCAGGGCAAATGCGTGACCTGCATATATTCTTCATATGCTAATTTTTGTTTGGGTTTCCGAACAAAACCCGTCTTTTAAAGAAAAATTTAACAGATTTGAAACCAGAAACCCTGTCCTCCCTGGGGGCATTAAAAAATGCAAACTGAAGGCTTCCCATGTGTGGAGGCTATTACTGATTTCCTTCCAAAAACAGGGGAAGTGTTGCCCTGGCTGTAACGCTTGAGGTCCCAGACCCAGAAACTGTTTGCTTTCTGCGCACTCATTAACCATGGTGTGGGATCCAATAACTGCTCTAATTTCCTACTTTAAATGTTTTTCTTTCCCCCCTCACTTTTTAAAAATGTCTTTTTATATTGTACATTTACATACTGGTATTCAGCCACTTAGGCTGATAGGCTGGTCGCTGTCAGACACAATAAAAAGAGACAGAAACCACTGTGAATTACAGTAGCATTAGTGTTGAAAATGGAAATTTAATTTCCAGAAATGAATCTCTGCAATAAAAGCTCCCTTTGTTGCTCTTCAGATCAGAAATGAATCCAGTCTGAAAGGAAGCGAGCATGCAATTAAAAACATCTCAAAGAGGTATTTGTTATGTGTTAGAACAGATGCCTTGGAATGGGTGTTTAGGACACAGGGGGCCCCCATAACTGTTTTTGATGAGTATAAAGATAATAGTAATGCCCTACATGTGTACAGTCCTTTTACGTTTACAAAGTGCTTTTGCCTTCGCGTCCAATTTGGATCGTCCCAGGGAGCACAGCGATAAAAATGGAGAAAGTTAGACTTGCAGAGGGAAAGGCACACAGTCTCCCCAAGGTGACCCGGAAAGACCAGAACTAGAAGAGGCCTTCTGACTCTGCAATTCTAGTGCAAATGATGGAAGAGTATCTCACTCTTCCAGCCAGCACTGCCCAAGCGCCATGCTCACTTACATTGTGGTGTGGTGATGCCATATTTTGAGATATTGACCCAGGCCTCTTTGGCCAGTATTTCCTGCTGGTTCTGCTCCTCCCAAACTGTGACAGTAGTGACCAGCATTCTAATCCTTCGGGTTCAGAAGGGACAGAGAAAGGGAACATTTTCAGTTTTTTGAGTTTCAAAGTAGACTTTGGAAATTCAAGGCATGAGCAATGGCTTGAAGGAAAAGTTCTGGAAGCCCTAAAACCTGAGATTCTGAGGTTTGGCCACTAAAAAGTGCAGCCCTAAATGTCATGTATGAAAGGTATAAAAGCAAACAAGAACAGCCAGGGCCACCTCCGGCCCGCTGCAAGCCCACGGAACTCCCTCTCTCTGCAGGGACCCCAGAGCAGGATCTCTGTGGCTTTGCTCCTGAACTCAGATCTGGGAAGCAGCAAGCCATTTATTGTGGCCTAGGGAAAATACTAATTGGCTAAAATTATGCTAAATGGACCAGTTGTTGCTACCACACCTCAAATCAACAGAGAAATGATGGACAATCCAACATGTAAAGTTGAAACAACCACCAACCAATAGGGAGAAAAAAATAATAAAGTCGATCCATCCTTCACACCTGGAAAATTCAAACTTCAGCAAATGTTTAAAATTGTAAAATTAAGGCACAGAAGTTATAGAAGAAAACATCGGAAAATGTCTTTATCACATTAGAAGGGCAAAGATTTCTAATTATGGGTCAAAACCAAGATGTCACCAAAGAAAGGATTGATATGCTTGATGAAATAAAAATTTTATGAAATTTCTACAAGACTTCCCCGTCCCCCCCAAAAAAAATGAAAAGAGAAAAGAAAATACCAATGAAAACTATCTACAGGAATAGATAAGGAAAAGACCAGACAAGCCATTCAAGAGAAAAATAGACATACAACTGACATTTATTAAAAATGCATAGAGCTACTGTTTTTCACCTATCAGACAGGCAAAATTCCAAAGTTGTGTTAAGTACATTCTTCTATTGTTGGGTTCCCCAGGTAATGGGCATGCTTCATTATTCATAGAAAAATAAATTGCCCAATCCTTATAGAGGATACATTAGCAATATGCATCAGAATTATAAATGCAGATACCCTTCAGCCTAGCAATTACAATTCTCAGAACTTACCCTACAGATAAAGTCATGGAGACAGATGACATAAACATAGACTACCTGCAGCTGTATGGTGGGGAACACCACAGAGTGGAAACAACTCAAATGTTCGCAATACCAGAAATTACTATGCAGTCAGAAAAAACAAAGCAAAACTGAGAAATTGTCCTAGGTAGCAATATGGAGAAAATTTTTAAGTATTTTAAGTAAAAACAATGAAGAAGTTTGTTGATCAGGAAGGGTAACAAAAAGGAAATTTATACTTACTTGAATGTACAGAAGACATTGTGGGGGACACAAAACATCAATCAAAGTTGCTGCCTAGGAAAATGTTGAGAACTGGGCAGACGAGACAGGATGAGTGAAAAACTTTTTATGTATTTCTTTAAAAAAAAAAAAAAATATATATATATATATATATAAACACACACACACTCTGTGTCACTATATAAATTCAGTGTTATTCAGTGCATTAAAAATTAGTGAAAAATCTTTTAGGGAAAAGTAAAGTTTTATGTCATTAAGAGGATGGAGAATAAAGATAGAAATTAGATGAAATTAAAGAAGACATTTTGAGAAGTACCATTTTTGGACAACTTGAATTTGTGGCAAATGAAATTTTGTATCTTATACAGTATTATGTATAAGAACAAAGGGATTCTGCTAGTCAAATATAATTGGAAGATACTAACTTAAATAAAATGAGATTTCATTAGGTCAAACCGGGATCTATATTTGTTCAGTTTGGGCTAAAGATGGGCCCTTTCTTCAAGCATTCATATATCTGCCTTTAAAAGGAGGTATGAGGCTTCCACTTCTAAGCATGACGGAATAACTGGTACCAAACTTTGCTAGACTTTTCCTGTAGTCAACTAGAAAACCGGAAGGAAAAAAAAAATATATATCAACTAGTTTCAGATAGTGGACAACAGATAGTCCAGAACTTTGTGATCCCTAAATAGCACTGCCAGATTTGGCAAATAAAAACACTGGATGCCCAGTCAAATATGAATTTTAGGTTAACAATGACTAATTTTTTAGTATAGGTATATTCCACGCAATATCTAAGACATTTATAATACACAGTTTTCATTGTTTCTCTGCAATTCAAATCGAAGTGGATGTTCTGTATTTTACCAGATAGCACAGTCCCTGAGGAAAGAGAAATGTGGTGAGAACCCACTCACACCAGCTGTCTACCTGAAGGTACTTTCTGGCCATAAAGCAGAAAGAGGTAACAAATCAGTAACCTGTCAAATCTTTATCTACATGGGAATGAAACACACAACAAATAACCTAGGGATCAAGACCTAGGAGAAACATTAAACAGTAGATTTAATTAAATGATAATGAGCATATAACATATAAAAACTTGTGGCCTACAGATAAAGCAGAAATTAGAGAAAAGGCCTAGTTCATATCCTTATATAAGAAAAAGAAAGGTCCACAGTTTATACATTAAGAAATTAGGGAAATAAGATATTAATCCCAAAGAAAATAGAAAGAAGAGAAAAAAGATCCGTGTCGACATCAGTGAATTAAGAAACGTGAATAAAAAAGAAAATTAATGACACCAAAATTTGCTTTTTTGAAAAGATCAATAAAAGTGGTAAATTTCAGGTGAGACTGTTCAAAGAGAAGAGGTTATGGGGATAAAGAGAAGGAAAAAAGAGAGAGAAAGAAATAATATAAATTACTGAATAATTAAGGGTATATCACTATAATTCCTACAAACATTAAAAGAAAAATAATGGAATATTTTTATTTTATTTTCTCTTTTGCAATTTTTGGCTGGGGCTGGGTTTGAACCTGTCACCTCAGGCATATGGGGCCAGTGCCCTACTCCTTTGCTAACACTTTTGTCCATTTTGATGGAATGGACAAATTCCTTAAAACATACCACCTAAAATTGACATAAGATGAAATCATGTCTAAACATCGCTGTATCAAAAAAAATTAATTTATAAATTAAAATCTCCTTACGAAAGAACTTTTGACCCAAGCACCTTCAATGATAAATTCTACGAAACATTTAAGGAGGAAGCAATACCAATTCCATATAAACTCCTTCAGAAAACAGAAAAGGAGGGAATATTTTGTAGCTCATTTTATGAAGTCAGCATAACCCTGATACTAGAGTCAGTCAAAAACGTTCAAGAAATGAAAATTATGTAACATACTCCTAATGAGTATGGCCACATAAATCCTTTTTAAAACGTTAGCAATTAAATCTGCCAAGCCATATGAAGAAATAATACAATGTGAGCAAATAGACTTTATCCTAGGAATGCAAGGTTGGTTTACCTTAATAAAGGGGGAAAAAAGATGTTCATTTCATAGATTCAGAGAAAACATTTGAGAAGATTCAACACCCATTCATAACAAAAATTTTTGGCAAACTAGGCATAGAAGGAAACTTCTTAAGGGAATCTAGGGAAGGGCACTTACAAAAAAAAAATACACAGATAAAATTATAATTAATAGTAAATTACCGAACATTTTCCCTCTGAGATTGGGAACAAGATAAATTCTCACTCATATTCAACATTGTACTGGCTGTTCTAACTAGTGTACCAGTACAAGAAAATGAAATAAGATGTATGTAGATTGCAAAGGAAGAAGTAAACTGGCTCGGTGCCCATAGCTCAGTAGTTAGGGCTCTGGCCACATGCACCAGGGTTGGTGGATTCGAATCCAGCCATGGCCTACTAAACAAGAATGACAACAATAAGAAAAAAAATAGCTAGGTGTTGTGGCAGATGCCTGTTGTCCCAGCGACTTGGGAGGCTGAGGCAAGAGAATCGCTTAAGCCCAAGAGTTTGAGGTTGCTGTGAGCTGTAACGCCACTGGACTCTACTGAGAGCAACATAGTGAAACTCAAGTCTCAAAATAAAATAAAATAAAATAAAACTGTTTTTATTCCCAGGAAACACAAGTAGAAAATCTAAAGGAATCTACAAAGGAAAAAATACTAGAAGGAACTAATGTCAATACAGGAAGGTAAAATCAGCACAGCAGGGTCCAAGCGTGTGTCTGAATTACTTAGGGGAGATGATTGGCGCCCCAAGGCAAATGAAGAACATCCCCTGCAGGGGCCCATTCACTCTAACCCCCAGAGTGCTCGGACTTTAAGGAGCCACTCAATTCTCTTTTCCCCAGGCTTTTGTCCAGCCAGATCACAGATACCTTACTAGAGAGGATAACCGGCACCTTTAACTTTGCACATCTGTGCTTATAATTGCTGAAGCTGTGGATGGCTCACTTCTCCACATTATGCTAACACTTTTGACAGTTTTCATGAAATGAACAAATTCCTTGAAACCTATCAGCTGATATTGACATAAGGTGAATTATTATCTACATGACCCTCTATCTATCAAAAGGGGCATTGATAGATAGAGGGGCATTTAATGAAATTCTTCTTAATAAAAAGACACTTTTTGTTTTGATGTCTCTATTTGACTGCCAAAGCACTGGCCTATTGAGAGTGCTAGATCGGTCAGTTGAATTTAAGAACAGCCAAATTATGAACTTGCTGTGTGACCTTTGACAAGTCTGCTTCTCTGTCTGGGTTTCAGCATCAAGAGTTAAAAGAAGAGAGGGATTATGTTACTGGTTTTGAAAGTTTCACATGGAGCCTTTTGTTCCCATGAGGTTGTTTCATAGGCAGTGCTAACATAGGTTGGGGTGAGGTTGGATGTAGAGTAGGGTCCGTGAGAGTGCACCCCACAATGACCGTTTTTATACGCAGTGGTGTTAAACCTCTAAATATTCTTTTGTTTGTTTTATGTGATTTCCTTGCCTAAGAACCATTCTGTGGCCCATTTTTTACTCTCTCGGGTGATACTGGAGCAGAAAAAGATTCCTGGTTGTAGAATATGTTTGTCTGCGTCAAAGACTAAGGAAGGGGGCTGAGGGAAAAAAAAGAGGAAGTCAGAGGATGACTCAGGGAGAAGAGGCTGCTCGGGGAGCACCATCGTCTGAACTGGAAAGGAGATGAAGGCCTTTCTGACTGTGGAGTAGAGCAGAGAGAGAGGACACAGCAAGGGGGCACTCCCCCCAGTGCCTACCGCCAGAGATGCCTGGTGCAGAGTCAGGGACGCTTAAAACAGTTCCTGAATGAGGGTGGAGAATGCAGACTCCTGTGTGGGCACAAGGACATGGATGGGAAGCCTCATCCCAGACCAAAGTGGCCCTGACCTGAACCAGTTGTAAATTCACCCGTGAATTTGGATAAAAGTCTAGCACATGTTCATATTAGGGCTTCTATAAGGTTTGATTTTCAAAGGGATTCCACTGTACCAGATGATCTAGAATGTGCAGCTTTGATGTTCTGTGAAATGAGCTAATTGAATCATTAATATTCCCTTGACAAAGGAAATGTAGAAACAAAAATCAGATTCTGTTTTTGAAGTGTTATTTGTTAGCTGGCTCAAGTTTCTTTTCCGTACCCATATACAAAGGTGCATAAAACAACATGCAACTTTTTCTAAAAGAGAACAGGTACCTCATTCTCCAGGTCTCTTCACATAAACATTAAATAGGCATTAATCTCAAAAGTTCTTTCCAGCTCTGAAGTTCCACGTATGCTGAGAATATTGCTACTTGACACTTTACTATATTATATCTTTAATTTTTTTAATTTATAAGTAATAGAAAAGTAGCATATATAAAATAAAAGACCAAGATAAAATCGAGTAATAGAAATGAAAAGCTAATGCCCTTGATATATAAAGAGCATCTACAAATAAATGATTAAAATATGCACATAATACAAACACATTGTTAAAAAGAAGATGTGAATAGGCAATTTATGAAAGGAGCCATCCAAATGGGTTTGTGGACATGGAAAACATGTGGCTACATGTTGTATCATAAAAACACAACTTTTTAAAATAACACTTCTTCAAGACTTAAAAAGAAGCATATTAGAGGAGTTAAAAGTGTAGAGTTATTCAGGCCTGGCTTCAAATCCACATATGCCCCTAGGAAAATAATTTAGCCTTTTTAAGTCTTAGTTTCCTTCTTTGTGAGTTAGGCCTAATAATTACATTTACTTTATAGAGTTGTTGGTAGTTAGTACAATGCTTGATGATGCCAGAAAAAAATGGTAGGTAAAAATATTTTAAAAATAAGAATACCAATAATGGAAAAGTTAGTAGAAAATTATTATGTCAAATACTGCTAGTCTACAGAGCAATTCCCCAATGTCCAAGAGCAAAAAAAAAATGTATATAAACTTTATACCTAACAATATCATTTGCAAATATGATCCTAAGAAATGATCAGAGGTAGGAACTAATGATTATGAACAAGGCTATTGACTGCAACGATATTTGTAATATGGAAAATCTGAATATACGCTAAATATGAAACAATATAAAACTGGTTATGTAAGACACAGTGTAATTATAACACAAATATTCTGTACAGCCATTAGAAATCATAATGTTTCAACACATAATGTGCTAAGTGATAAAAGGAGATTACACAGCGGTAAACCCACTGATTTCAATTTTGTAAAAAAAAAAAAAAGTAGACGGGGATAAATATTACTGATAATCTTTAGATAGAAGGTTAATTTTTTTCTTGTGTTCCTCTGCATTCCACAGACTTACTATATTGGCCTTAATATACTTAGGTAAATCAGAATAAAATAAATAATACTTCATTTAGAGATGTCCTATGCAGTAAGAATTGCAGTTATCTATGCGACATACTTCCCTGCAATTTAATGACTTAAAACAATAACCACATTATTATTTAAAGTCATGGTTTTATGTGCCAGGAAGGTGAGGCAGAGTTCAGATGGAAGATGCCATTGATGGGGGTTCCCAGAGGGGATAGCTGGCAGCCAGGGGGTCTGCAGGGGCCAAGATGGTTCACTCATTCTCTGGACCCTTGGTAGGAGGGTTGGAAGGCTGGCTCAGCCAGACCTGTCCCCTCCCCGTGTGGTCTCTCTAGCTTCCAATTCTCTTAAAGTCATCCCAGAACTGTCACGTGGTTCCTTTCACTCCACTTTATTAGTTAAGTGGAGTTCCAAGCCAGACACAAGGTGAAGGAAGATAAAACAACCCTGGATGGGAGAAGCATCTAAGAACTTGCCACCATTTGTAATGTGCAGTGAGGAAACGGAAGCATGTTACTTGGAGAAAAATCACAGATATAAGATTCCCACCCCACCTCCTACATCAGACAAATACCCCTAAATAATTTTATCCTCCTCTGCAAAATGGGGCCTATCATTGCTATGAAAGTGCTCTGAGCATTGCCAAATACTGCACACCTGTGAAGGATTCTTATGTAACAAGGCCAGGCACGCACCTAACTTAACAAAGCAAAGGACGCCTAGGTGCAAATGGCACGTGTGTTTCTGGGTGCCAAGTACCATAACCAAGCTTTTAGATGTCACTTTTACTAATACATAAAGTGCCGGCAAACTGCAGCCTCTGGAGCAGACAGGTTTCACCTGGCTGTTGCATCACAGGAAAATCCAGATTCCTGCCTGTCCCCACGCACTCCTGCCTGGCAGCCAGTGACCAGAGCTGAATAGTGGTTCTCTGCAGGTCTTTCTGCTTTCAGGACACCCCCTCTGCTCCATTTACTAAACGCATGTGTGTACTAAACCCAAGCCCATGTTACTCAGTTCCATTACTTGACTGCCCCATGGGCGTTTTTATTTGTGACAACTGAAATAGAACACGCCAACACTTAATGAGTCTCAGTAAAGGACAAAAGCTTCCTTTCTGCCGTATTCATAGTTATTCTCAATGTTTGTTCTAAAATCTAATGGTGGGTCCATTATACCTAACGATCTGCGGTTTGTTTGTCAAAATGAAGATGTGGGTGCAGGCTTAATGAAACACAGCAGACAATGAGGTTGGAAAATTGCTGGCCCACCGAAGGTCAACAGCCTTTGGAATCTAGAAACCAAGTAGAGGCAAACCCAGACCCCAAGGAATCCCCTCCGAGAGGCTTTTTTGGGGGCAGGGGTGTGGAGCACCTTGGCCGGCTGGGACCTCAGTCACACAGGAAGTGACCATCCCTGTTTGCGATTCTTACCACAAACCTAGAATGCAAGTCTTCATTTGCTGTGAAAAGTGTTGGGACATTGTCCCCCCAGATATTAAACATTAAGTGGCAGAGCTAATAGAAAAAGGCCCAGTGTGACTTTGATTTTGGCATATGCCATGACGCTATACTGGAGGGAGGGGGTGCGAGGGGGGCTGGGACTGGATCCTCAAAGAAATATTCACACATCCCACATCCTCCCAGAAATAGCCCGGCCCCCTGTCCACCATCGGCAAGCACAACTGCTTTTAATTCCAGTGAGTTGTTTTCTTTTATCATTAATTTTGGCAGTAGAAAAATAACCCTTTGATACTAAAGAAGGCAGGCCTACTAGAAATTATTATTTTTATTAGATTAGTAATAGTGGTGGTGATAAATTGGACCAAGCAAGGGTTGATGTAACACTCCCCCACTTGCCCCAAGCACAAGGCTGTCAGCTGTGCTTACCTTGCCCTCCATTCCGGCCTGGGTTATAAGTGCCGGTGTGTCTTTTTCTCCTTGCTGGATTTATTTGTCAGCATCTGGAGGGCACAGGCCTCACCTTATTCACTTTTGTTCTCCATGGCGCTGAGCACAGGGAGAGACTTAATCAACACACCACCTGAGATATTGAATAAAACTTCAATTCCCTGGAAACTTCCCTGGACTGAATTTTGTAAATCTCTGTCTATTGGGAGGACAAGGTGAACTCAAGGGAAAAGCTCAAGGATTGGGTAGTTTCTGTTGTGTTTTTGCCCTTGTCCTTAGAGCATTATAAAGAGATGGGGTCTCACTGTGTTGTCCAGGCAGAAGTGCAGCGGCTACTCAGAGGATCCCACTGCTGATCTGATCAGCTGGGAGTTTTGCCTGCTCCATTTCTGACCACTCCTCCTTAGCAACCTGGCAGTCCCCCAGTCCCTGGAGGTCACCATGATGATACCAAATTCAGTACCAACTGACACCAATTGGCATAGCACACTACAGCCCCAGACTAGTGGGCTCAAAGGTCCTTCTGCCTCAGCCTCTCCATTAGGAGGGACTATGAGCACACGCCACCACACCTGGCTTCAAAGCATTCTTAAAAGTGAGCCGGGGTTCTGGACACAGGAAAATAGTCACACAATGTAGTCACCCTCCCCAAGCCTGTTTGAAACAAGTCCCTCTTTGTCCTTGCACCGTGATGGGGGGATACAGGAAATAGCTTTAGATGTTGAATAAAGGTTATTGTGGGCCTTAGACATTCATTCATTCATTCATTCATTCGACAAGATTAGAGCACTTTCTTTTCAGGCAGTGAGGCTTTGACACCCGCACTTTGAGTGAGGCAGAAAGACAGACAGGGAACAAGGAAACATACAGACAGGTGCTGTGTCAAGTGATCCTAAGAGCTCCCAAGAGGAAGGAAGCAAGGGATTGAGCAGTGCAGGAAGGGGGTATTCCTGAGGTGAGAGCTGGGAAGGGAAATGTGCTAAG
The DNA here is from genome assembly GCA_963574355.1 of Loris lydekkerianus. Lineage (NCBI taxonomy): Eukaryota > Metazoa > Chordata > Mammalia > Primates > Lorisidae > Loris > Loris lydekkerianus. The sequence continues at coordinate 19,309 of CAUYPK010107849.1, read as the reverse complement.
TGAAGAGGGGAGTTGCAGGCAGAGGGAAAGGAGGGCAGCAGAGGGAGAGCCTGCAGGATTTGGGGCAGCCAATCTGTGCGTCTGCAGCCAGGGAGGCAGAGGCTGAGTGGGAAGGGAGGCCAGAGAGGAGCCAGGGTGCCCGACGACGCTCTAAGGGTTTTGAATTTTACTCTGAGTATAATGGGTTTGAACAGAGGCCGAACACGATCTGATTGCATTTTAGAGGCTCCTTCTGGCTCCTGCCTGGATGAGGTGGCAGGAAGCCAGGTCGGAGGCTGCTGGGAGGCTGATCTGAGTGTCATGTGATGGTGACCTATAGTGATGGGGAATGACGGGCGAGATTCCAGACGGATTTTGATGGTGGAGCCAGCAGGATCTGCTGATGCAGGGGGGGTGAGAGTCAAGGGAAGTAAGAGACAGAGGAGTGACAGATGACCCCAGGGTTTGGGCCTGTGCCTCTGGAGAGTCAGTGGGAGATGCAGGCTTAGGAGAGACAGGGGAGTTTACCTGTGAATCAGAACATCTTCCCATATTTTTAAAAAAATGAGGTTATTAGCCATCTTCATCCTCATCTGCTGTGATGAGGAAAAGGATGTGCATGAAGGCAGATTCCAACCTACCAGCACTGGGTGAAGGTTAATCTTTGCTGCCTTGCCACTTTTGTTGGGAATCCATGCCACGTTCTTTCAGGGTTTCTTACCCTTTCTCAGAACCTTGGTTTCTCCCCAGGGGACAAGGCAGAGTAAGCAGGGCAGTGTTGTCGTCACCCAGATGTCTGGGCCCACCCCTCACCTAGAAATGAGAGGCCCATGCAAGAACTATGAGCTTGGGCCCTCCCAAAGTTCCCCATCTGTGTCTGCTGTGACTTCTGGTCAGGATCTGGGTCTACAGAGGGAATAGGTGGAGATGAGACACATCCAGAAGACAGAGCCCAGGGAGAGGATCTCTGATGATGGGGGCACCAGACCTGAGTTCAAAGAAATAATATTAGATTTGTTATGAATTTAAGAATATTCCAAGCTGTACCCCCATATTAGAAGAAATTTTGAAGGAAGAGAAAGAAATGAAATGTTTTTATTGTTACTAAAAAAATGGTAAAGTGATTTATTTGGGAAAGAATAGTGTTTATTATTGTACACATGGTAGATCAAGTTCAAAATCTCAATTTCTAGATACTTGGTAATAACCTACTAACTCTTCAAAGACATGACACGTCTTTAAAAATCCTGCATGTGTATAATATATACATATATATATCGCTGAATATAGAAAATGGCACAAATAACTCTACTCTAATCAATCATATGGGCTATGGTTTTTAAATTTTTATTTTAAAGGTTTTCAAAGTAAAAATCTACCAACCACCAGTACAGAGAGGCGATGACAGTTAATAGCCTTTGCAGTCTAGTTTTGAATTACCCAACTCCACCACTGGAGGGTAGCATCTGTCATTATTTCTCTCTTTGACTCTTGTTTCCACCTGGAATATGGGCACATTGGATACACAGTACTTTGGGGTGTTGGAGGAAAGGAGAGGATGGGTCTCACATGGCACTAAATTTAGTGGGTCATCATTCATTTGAAAGAGGAAGAAATTGACGCTCAGAGAGGTTAAATGACTTGCAGGAGGCCACACAGCTAAAACTGCCCAAGAGCTAGCACTGAGACCCAATTTTAACTGCAGGCACCAATGTGCTACCTAGAAAGCTAAATACTCTCTGTATCCAGTGAAATTATTTCAATATACCATCAAAAGAGTCCTAAGGGATCAGCTACTTACTTACATGATTCTTAAAAGGTTTTTAAAAACTACAAAATACTATACAGATATATTTTATTGGTAACAAAATAACCTGGCTGTTTCCTTACTGCCCTACCATTACAGACTCCTAGAGAATGAAGAACTACTCATAGTTCTTTCCCTCTTCTTACAGACCCTCTACTGGTGCCCAGCACTCAGTGGGTGTCCCAAACACATTCACAGAGGTGTTCATCTGAATGTGCTTCCCTTGTGAAATCAGGGGAGCCAGAATTAATTTGGTTGTGCTGCATTATTAATGCTGCTCAGATTGATATCAGTGTCAAGTGCCAGAGCAGTGTGCCAGCTGCTTGTCCTCTTGAATAGGAAAGGAAAGTGAGATGAAACAGTTTCAAGTTTCCCCAGCGCGGCCCTGCCTCACTCTGATGCACTGACTTCTGTTCAGACTCTGCAGTGGAGTATCCTGCAAATTCCAGGCCCAGCTTCTCCCCAGCACGACCTAAGCCAACGGCTGACATGCTGGGGTGCTTACCAGAGGCCAGACATTGGGCGAGGGACGTTATATTCCCCATCACCTCTGAAGGCAGGAACTACAAAGAATGATCCTTATTTTACAGCTGAAGTTCAGAGAGGTTAAGCAACATGTTAAACAGTTGCAAAGCATAGACGTGTGTTTCAAAGCCTGAATTGTTAGCCAGTGCTCCTTCTGACCTCCAAATACCAAAGAGGAATTCGTCTCTGACAAGTTCACCAAACTCTGGATACTCAACAAGAAGCCCCCAATCCAAAGAAATATATAACCCAGAAACCAATCCCTCGGAAGGGAGAATTAATACCACAATCTCCATCTTTCCCTCTCTCCCTCTCTATGAAATTTCATCTGAATTCGTTTTGGGTATTCTGTTTGTGTGCCATTAAAATGGAGAGGCAGGGGATCACTCTTCCCTCAACAAATAACTAATTATAAAAAGCAAGAGACGTCATTTGAGTTATTGAACTTCAAAAGTATCTCAGGACGCATTTACCAGTGAGTTAGTCCTCGGCACTCCTGGGAAACAATGCCCAGGTAATTATTTTAAATGAGCATTAATTATGTCATTATTAGAAATGGGGAGAAAATGCAATTTCCTTCTGTCACTTCTTGATATCTTAACTAGAGGAATATTTGCCATGCTATTATAAGTCACTGTTCGCATAATGGTGCCCAGGCAATAATACAGAGACATGTACATTTTCATATGACTATACCATGCCTAACTAATGAGATTGCTCATTTCATAACTTCAGTTCCATTTTTATTATTTCATAAAACTGGAAGTCCTTATCCATTTTATGAAAAACACCAAACCTTTGTGAAATTCATTAAATAAGCATAAAAAATTCATTAAACAAGTGAATTGCATTCAGGGCTGCTTTGATGCAAATGCCCTTTAAGCAATGTAAAACTCCGTATTGATTTAACCTTTCATGTTCTGATATTTCCATGTGGATATAAAAAAAAAATTCTTTATTCAGGGAATGAAATTAAGTGCTGATCCCTTGATCTCCAGCTGGGCAAGATAGATTGGTCAATTTAAGTAGCTGCAGCTGATCAGCAAACAACAGAATTTAAAAGTATTAAGGCATGTCGATATTTTAAGTATTGTCACCTGCACATCAAGGAAAGGAAAAAAATTATTATTCCAGCTCAATTAAGTTTGTGTTTGCCATCAAGCTGACCTTGAAAGGGCTAGCCCGTTGGGCCGCGGCTTCATGCCCTTGGAAGTTGACAAGGGCAACAGTGGCAAGATGTAAGACGCCAACAATAGCCTGAATATTTTGAATTGTGTGGCCAGAGCAGTCGCAAAATAATTAGCCTGGAGACATGGTCCCCTTGGGCTGTGTCCCCTCATTAGTGGGGCACCGTCAGTGAAGCAAGCATTAGCTCAGAGGAGAAGAAAGGGGCTTGCCCTTCACCCAAGAAATGCTTCTGGGAACCCTCATTAGGCAAAAAGCGTGAGGCAGATTTCAGAGGATTCCAGAGCTAGATGGGCTTTTGGAGGTCAGCTAGCTACTCATTCATTCACTGGTTCATTCATTCATTCAACTGACGGGTGTGAGATGCCCACTCTTTGCTGAGTAGCCTGCTTGGTACTGCCCAGTTCTCATGGAGCTCACAGGTTCTAAGGCAAGTTTTGCAGTGAAACAGTCTTTCAAAAGAAGAAAGAAAGAAAGAATCGGATCCATAGTGTTATATGCTTAAATAAATCTCAGGAATTGTGTGGCTTTAAGTGAGTGACTAGGTCCCTCTAGGTATCAGCTTCCTCTACTTCATGAGGCTGTTGGACCAACTGAGATGTTGCATGTGGAAACCTCTCTCAATTGCTCTGCTCCTCTTGCTTGGTAACGACTCCACCCTCAGCAAGCTTTTCTTCTCCTGGTGCCAAGGCAGTTTTAGTAGCTAAAGAGCTTCCTGTTTCTTTGTTCATCTTCTAACGGATATTTCCAGACAAAGACCTGGCAACCAATGTGATCAGGGAAGATGAAGTCACACAGAAGCTCCTGAACAAAGGTCCAGGCTGATAGATGGAATGTGCTGATTGGTCCAGGTTGATAGATGGAATGTGCTGATTGGTCCAGGTTGATAGATGGAATGTGCTGATTGGTCCAGGCTGGTAGATGGAATGTGCTGATTGGTCCAGGCTGGTAGATGGAATGTGCTGATTGGTCCAGGCTGGTAGATGGAATGTGCTGATTGGTCCGGGATATCATCGCTCTAATTCCACCTTGCACTATCGTCCTTCCCAGAATAAGAAAAATCAGAGGCTACTGGGGAAGTGGGAAATGGTGGGAATGCGTGCTTAAGATGTAACCACAGACATCCTCATACAAATTTAAAAGCCACGTAACACTAGGGCATGAAAGATTCCACCGTATCTAACCAGCATTCATAAAAGCAAGGACATGAGAAAGAGCTGGTGTGGACTCTTATTAACACGGACCATGGTGAGCGCTAAGGGGGGAAGACCTCACTTACCCTATTCACCGGCTTCTCTCCCGGCCTGGCCCTGGGCACATGGGGGCTTTAGTAGTGGTTATCAGCCAGACTACTTGGTAGGAGTCTGAATCCCAGCCCTCCCTCTTACACATGTGAACTTTTATGTGGAGGGGAATAGTTCAGAATCCAGCCAAAGGGTATATGATGGGATATCTGTAAAGCAGGCAAAGGATACCTGGCGAATAGCAACGAGTCAGAGACTGTTATCTTTGATGTTATCAGTTGGTACTGCTCTCCTAATCTAAGTGATATTTCGCGCTGAACATCTTCGCACAAGGAAAACTTGCTGGCGGCAGCACAGGACGCACTGCCTTGGCCAGCACCTCTAACAGCGATGTTCTGTCAGGGATGCTCCCTCTGTGAGCCCCTTCCCTGACCCCAGAGCTGGAAGTGGTCTCCCTTTGCCCCACACCTCCACAGATCTCTCCTGCTTTTTCTTTTACAGCCCTTGTCGGACGGTGTCGCCATCCCCTCTTAGGTTCTCAAAGGTGCTCAGATTTTAACAGTATGTTAAATTCTGGGCATAGCATTCATGAAAAGACTAGGAGCGACAGAGAGGGAACTCAGTCTTTGGGAGCTTGGCTTAGTGTCCAGATGTATCTAAATTTGTAAGGCTCCCTTGGTTTCCAAGGCTGAAACCCCAATTCAAACTAATAATAGTGTGGTTATCACATGGGATGGTGACATTATTGATGGAAAGATGCCTACAGAGTTAGAGATTATTAAGTTCTTATAATATTTGCAATATAAAGGACGCAGAAATTTACAGAGATGCTACACTCAGCAGAAGATAACACAACATGCACCCACTAGGGCCTCAGAGTTCCCCAGGTATGGAGAACACCACCTGCTGGAGGGGGGGGGGGCCCTGGGAGGAAGCTCGGTGTGCCTTTTCATAGAGACTGAGGACGATGATTAATCCCGTACTAGCCCCCACTTTTCCCTGACTCTTCTTTAGCCTCTGACCTCTTCCCTGCTCGCTCATACCCAACACATCCTTGAATTGAGAGATGGAATGAGCTGAAGATTGATTTTCCAGGACCAAATTCTAGAAGGCTCAAGCTTCAGCCAAGCCTGAAGGCCTCTCCTGGCATCGAGTTCACTACCAAGTGTGCAGCTGAAGTAGCTTTCTGAGATAGCGCCACTCCCTTCCTATTCTGCAGATGAAGAAACTGAGACACAAGCAGCAATTAAATGAGCTAAACTAGGTCAAGAGTAAGTGTCCGTATCTATGTGATTTTGCACCGCAGGCCCTCGGCCTCTTAACTGCAGTGTGCTCTGTTGATGGCATGTGATGGGAGGAAGAATGGACTGGGTCTAGTTTCTCTACCTGGGACTTAGCCACAGTAAGTAGCACTCATTTTCTCTCCCTGCAAATGAGAATCTCTCTTGGGAGGGATCATGGCTGAGTTACAACTTGTGTATTTCATATCTTCTGGCTCCATTCAGTAGCCGATGTTGATAACTGGGGTGAGGAGGGCTGGGGCCCTGTAATAACCAGGCTGCTCTCACTGGAGCCACATGGCTGGTGTGGGTGGAGGACTGATGGGAGGCCCTGGGTCTATAGTACCACAGATGCCCTAACTGTAGCTAAAGTCCTAGTTCCTCTCTAGAGTCATTTGGTAAACTAAAATGTTAACATGTTCATGGCAAGCAGCTAATGTTCAAAAGCAAAATAATGAGATAGAACTAGTCACTGGGGTTATCTGGCATCTTTACATCTGCTTGAGGATAAGTATTCTTGCTCACTGCCAGGGAGAATGAAGCAAGCCACAGGAAAGACAGAACAACAAACACACACACTGCTTCTGCAGCTGGCGAGGATGTTGTGGACGAGGCAGGGCAACAAGGCAGGTCATTTGCTTTTTAGTCTTTGAACTATAGCATGCACGGCCCCTGCCAGCATTACCGTCCCCACTGTCCTTAGCAAGCTGTGTGACTTTGGACAAGTGACTTGCCCTCTCTGAGTCTTGGCTTCTTCATCTGTGAATGGGCAGTGAGTGAGGTTAATCAGTAGTGGTTTTAAAAGTATGGTCTGCTGAGCCCTAAGCCTTCCGCAGAAGTCATCGTAGGAGGAGGGCCGGGGACTCAGTGGGTGGGATTCTGATCCACCCCCCCAACCCCGCCATACCCAGAGCATTCTCCTTTTATCTCTTTTATAATCAGGGTTCTGCATGATATTGTGAGGGAGGAAAGAGTCCTGAGGCTAAAAAGAAAATGAAAACCACCCTGCAGACCGATCTCAGAGGCCTTCCAGCCTCACAGTCTAGCTAGCAGTCAGGGCAGATAATTGTTTTCTAGTCAGGCCTCCGATCTCTTAGAAATAATCTAGGCACCAAAAAGTAACTGCACCCAGATGCCTGCTTGCTGCCTCCTGTGGTAGAGGGATAGCTCTGTTATCTGATGACAAGAAAAACCCACTTTCCAAGTAGGAAACCCCTGGTGAAGAAAGGGCTTTCTCCTCTTCCACTGCACTTGGCCTGAAGCTGCCCACCATGGGCATCTTTCTTTTGGTCTTGCTATTACAGTCCCTTCAGAAAACCCCGAGTTTTTGCGGTAAGACGGGGAGTAATTTTCCCTCTTGGCTAAATGGTTTCATGTGCAGTTCGTTGGTGTCCACGAGATTGAAACAGAGCTTTTAGAGGCCTGGCAAACCCATCTATTCATTTGAGTTAATCACAACTGCTGACAAACGCTATCTCTTCCAGCTTGCTCATAAATTATGCCTTTTATGATGGACATCTGATTGTAAAGGCCTTTGGCAGTACTTGAAGGCATTTAACTTAAAACCATTATTAGATTTTAGTTTAGTTGTCCCTTGATACCCCAAGCCAAAAATAAGGCCTTGAGGTACCTCTGAGATATTTAAGTATATGTTGTCTTAGGAGACCACCCTCACACCAAAGGCAAATACTTTAAAAGTTGCTTTGTAATATTAAAAGAGAGAGAGAAATGGGGAGAGAGAGAGAGAGAGCAGCGAGTAGGTTTTTCATGATTACTAATTTAGCAGTCTCCCAGTTATGTTTTATTGATAACTCTAAACATAAATTTGCCTTTGGTATACTTTGCTGCTGATGCCTAAAATAAGATGTGTAAGAACACATAATCCTATGCCTAGGGCTTTTCAGAATAATGTACAAAGGCTCTTTGTGGCAACCCAAGCGAGAGATATTTAAATGGAGAGGCACAAGCTGAGGCAATGCTTCAAATCTGGGCAAAAAGAGAAGTCACCTGCTCCTCACTGGAGCGGCCTGCAGTCCCAGCGTTCATGCAGTTTTAAACATGACATTTCTTCTAGTTTATTCTTGAATTAGAAATACTAATGTTGCCCACATTTTATTATTTGAAATTGGAGAATCGTGTGCTCACAGGAGAAAAATAATACATACTACACTACTTAAGAAACGGGTTACGTAAGACCAAAGCCTGTTGAGAATACTACTGTAATGTGTGTCATGAAAAGCCCTTATATACTCAGAGAAACGCAAAACTGCACACAGAGCCCACAAAAAGCAATCACTTTAGGCTGGGTGCAGTGGCTCACACCTGTAATCTCAGCAATCTGGGAGGTCTAGGCAGGTGGATTGCCTGAGCTCAGGAGTTCGAGACCAGCCTGAGCCAGAGTGAGACCCCCATCTCTAAAGACAGAAAAATTAGCTGGGTGTTGCAGCGAGGACTTGTATTCCCAGGAGGCTGAAGCAAGGGGATCGCTTGAGCCCAAGAGTTTGAGGTTGCTGTGAGCTATGATGATGCCATGAATTCTACCTGGGGTGACAGAGTGAGAGTCCGTCTCAAAGAAAAAAAAAAAAAAAAAAAAGCAATCATTTTAAAGATTTTAAAGGATGTGCTGTCTGTTGTGTTTCTGTTTTTCTTCTTCCTTGTTTAATCATAGGGTGCCAAGGGATCATCAAATGAATATATATTTTTTATTTCCCAAATACTAATGGGCTTAAACTCAGTGTGAAAGCCAAAGAGCTAATTAGCAGTAATGTAATGACATCGTGATGGGCTCTATTTTCTTTATAAATAAATGATTTTGACAAAATCATTTACCTGTGAGGAATGCTATGAGGAATGAGGGGCTAGCATTTGTTTTAGTAGGGGTTGGAGACAAGCTCTTTGTCCTGGTGGATAACACTGTCTTTTCACCTATGATGTGTTAAAACTTAAACCTGCTTGTTTCTCCAGCTTGCACGTGGCGGGAGACCCAAGCAGTCTGATAGAACGCAGTTTATGGTCCATGGAGGCCTTTCCCAGAGGAACAAATGGCCTCTTCTCCTGGTCCCATTTCTGCAGGCCGCAATATACAGCAGAGGGAGGTAAAGCCCAACTCTTAGTATTATTTTAAAGGAGACAAAGTATCTAATAGTGTGCTCTAGGCAAACATACTCTCCCAGACAGATCAGCTTAACTCCCTGGTATCCTGGAGCACAAAGCATTTTAATAAAAAAAAGATTTTGGCTGCTACACACACAGGTCTGAATCGCAGGCCTCCTGCACAGATATATGTCCTCAAAGAGAGGCAGCCATGGTGTGTCTGACGTAAGGTACCTGGCCCTCTCCTCAAGCCCTCCCCTCTCTCCCCCACTCCAAACCCTACTCCAGGACCTAGAAGCCAACTGGGGAGGAAAGAAGAGGCCTTCTTCCTCTCTTCCCCAGGGGCCTTGTCAGACCAGAGGTGCACGCCCACCCTTTTCTCCACCCAGCTGCCTGGCTCTCAGGCCACAGCCTCGTCCCTGCCTTCTCCACACGTGTCCAGCAGGGGGCAGGCTCCTGCACTAGTGTTTTCTTGGTTTTGACTGAGAAGCCATTGTTAGCTTCTGGGGCTCTTGAAGATCCTTGCAGGCTGACAGCAACTACCACGCGCTCCAAGGCCACTGAATTCTTATTGTAATATAATAATATTTCTTGTGCTCCTACTGTGTGCTGACAGTTGGTCCCTGCCCTCGGGCTTCTCAAAAAAGAGCGATTGTAAAGTTGGACCACTAAGTTCAAGGGGGAAGATCCAGCAGATCTTCTAGATGTATCTAAACATAGGCCCATCCATTCATTCACTCATTGTTGAAAGTGCCTTGTACACGCCAAGCCCTTGGCTCCTATGAGATGAGTGCCATAACAATGAACAAAAGTGATCTGTTTTCCCAGGGAATGCCTATTGCAACCGGACATAATAAACCCAGCCCCCATCTGGGTCTATGATATTGAGAGTTGCCTTTTTGTTTGTTTGGTTTTTGTTTTTGTTTGTTTGTTTTTTGAAACAGACCCTTCTTGTGGAAAGCCCAGTGTTATTTGGAAGGAAATTTTGGTAAGTCACTGGAGCCCAGGGGGGTCCCTCAAGAAAAGTCAAGGGAAAATAATGTATTCAACTATACACTTAAAAGAGTGAGTCCTTTTAACTAGAAGATCCATTTTCTACTAAATACTATAATTTGAAATGTTGGAGCTAAATTGTTGATTCTGTTTGTCAGAGAGGGATGGCCAGGGGAAGGGGAAAAAAGAGAAAAACAAGACAAAAGGGAGGGTACACTGGGGCCAGGCCACTTTGGAGGCCCACAAGCGCATCATGTAAGTTCATAATTGTAATGATTGCTGAAACTTTGGAATCATCTGGGGAGCACAGCCAGGACCAGCGTGAGCCAGTGAGGTACCTGGGGTGCAACATTTAAGGAGGCGCTTGTTCTTTAGGATGTGAGCGCAGGGTTGCCACCTGAGGATGAGCACCCCCTTAAATTTGGCAAACTAGGCAGTTCATGCATCTGAACCTAGTCCCAACTTGTTAGGAAGCTTTTAAAAATATTGACTTCTGAGCCACATCCCCCCAGAGGTTTTGATTTAATTGGACTAGAGATGGGCCTGGGCATTGGGAAATTTTAAAGCGGCTCCCTAAGGTAGCCAGGTTTGAGAACTGCAGATACAGTGGGTCTCCCCACACAGCACATAGCAGCAGTGGACTGGACTGTTAATTTGGGGAATATTGGGCTTGCAACAGCAATGGTCAGGTTTTTTGAAGGCATTTGATTTTTCATGGCAGCTTTGCAGACTTTGGATTTCGCTTTTCCAATGATACAGCCTTGTTCTTGATCAGAGTAGCTATAGGGAGAGCTTCTGTATACTTGCTCACCATATTCTGTTAACAACTGTGAAAAGTGGATATTGTCATCTTCATTTTACGGGAAGAAAACTCTGGCCTACAGTGTTTAAGTCCCTTGACCCATGAGCCACCCAGAGAGGAAGTGGGGTGCAGGTACCCCCTAACCTCTAATATGCTACATCAGATTCTCCTGGGCAAGTGGCCGCCTTCGATCAATAGTAATGGTAACCATGGCTCTGCATTTGTGATCTGTGAGTACCTGACTTAGAAAGTCCCCTTGCTCTTGACCTAGGATAAAATCAAACCATTCTGTGCCTTTTTACATCCAGTCACCTGATTTAGCAGATGTACAGCTCTGCAGCTCAGGTCTGTTTAAGGTTGAATCTCAGGTTTGCTTCCAGCTCTAGGAAGCGGCCCATGTTCCCATGCCCAGACATCCTACTGATGGCAGGGAAGGCGCCTGTGGATTCCAGGTCCACACTAATTACCGGCAGTCTCCAGAGCACTGAGCCAGTGGTAGCCGTCGTGCAGGGATGCTGCTGTGACTAGCTACCTGGTCCTGGGATTGACAAGCCCCTCAGCTGAGAGATGCCTAAAGCTCATACGACATGCTGGGAATGGTCCCTGCAAGGATGGTGCTTGGTTTCCTGACAAGCACAGATGATTAAAGTCCTGCAGGGCAGCTGCAGTAAAGGTGTCTTTCAAAAGACCACACCATAACCAAAGTGCTGTGAAGATCATGCAAGGTTCCAAGGCCTTAGTCACTTGTGACGAGAATACAACACACTGATACCAGAATGATCAGATTTGCATTCTCTGTGGTGCCATCACTTAGCCATGGAAATATCCTCATTTCTTTTTCTGTCGAGAGTGTCACTCTTGGGCTCAAGATCCTTTTTGGCTCCCCACTACCTACAAAGCCAAGTCCAAGTCCTGGTTCTTCACTTGCCAGTTACATGGACTTGGGCAAAACCCCCAACCACCCAGAGCCACAGTTTTCTCATCTGTAATGTGGAGATAATAGTAGCAGCTGCGACTTATGGTAGACCAATTTCAGTGTGATTTTACGGCTGTTCCCCTCAAGAGGCAGGGACTATGGTCCCATTCCTTGAATCTGTCCAGCTGTGTGGGTCAAACAGGATGAAAGAAAAATGACTGTGTGCCAATTCCAAGTCTGGACCTCAAGAGGTCTTTCATGTTTGCTCTCTCTGTCTCAGAGCCTGCCAGTGGCATATGAAGAAGCCCGAGCTAGCCTGCTGAAAGGGTGTGGAATAGTCAGCAGCCCAGCGTAGGCCACCTGCGAGCAGCCAGACCCACGGTGACCCGCCAGATATCTGAGTGAGCCTGAGATCAGCCAAGCTCAGTCTAAATCTGTGTTTTTCAATCGTTTCTCATTTCATGGCACACTTGAACCTATAGTTAAACTTCGCGGCACACTTCAATTATGTTGATTTTTAAAAAGAGTAAAGAAAGAATACACGTATCATGCTTTGAGCTTCTTTCACGTATATGTTAATTAACGATCTTTAAACATTTTCACAGCAAACCTAAGGTCCTCTCGTGGTACCCCAGTGTGCCACCACACACTGGTTGAAAATCCCTGCTCTAGCCTGATCGCTGTGTCATCTCAGCCTCTTGACAACCCCATATTATTATTCTCTACTTCACAGAAGGGGCTAAATGGCTTGGCCGAAATCACTCAGCTAACAAGCAACAAAACCCAAAGTTGAATGTAGATTTCCTATGTCTAAATTCAAGGCTGTTTTTATTGTAGGGGATGAATTTTTCTCATTAACTTCATAGCCCTGAGTTTATATTTTCATGCACCCTGGAAATTCACTTCAATTAGGTAAATTGAAATATTTATTTAGGACACAAGAAAGTACAATGTAGCTAAAAGGACAGATGCTCCTGTTCACACAACAGGGAAAGATGAAAACAGGGAACTTGGTTCTGATTCTTTCCTAGGATCAGTTTTGATGTGGGCAAGTTGGCATGGGCTGTCGTCATTGCTATGACAACATTTCAAGGCCACAATTGAAAAACAAATGAAAACAACATTGTAGCCTTGGATAGGGAATAGAGGTGTCCTAGTAATTCTAATTTTCTGGTTAATAAGAAGTGACTGCCTGGGATATTATACGATAGAGAGGAGCAATAAGTCTGATATATAGAGAGGGATGTGGACAGATGACACAAACACAATTGTTCATGAGAAAAGTAGAAAACAAAGCAAAATGTTCAGAACAATCCAATTCACTTAAATTACAAACACATAAAACTATACCAATGCTTTATTATACATATGTATATCACCCCTCTGAATATCATAGGAAGGGAGCTGGGAATAGGAACTAAGAAAAAAGATTGGAAATAAAAATGTCAACAAGGGACCTCACCTGAACGATGACAATAATTGGCTAAAAATGGAAAAATATAAGTGCCACAATTCCATGACAGAGGCCCACAATTTTTAATTTTAAAAAAATAATCAAACTACATGGAAGTTTGTGCATCACTCAAGACTGGATTTGAGATATAAAAGTATCTCAAATACTACCATTAGTGTGTTCCCTAAAACTACTTTCTTAGGGGATATAATTTTCTCTGCCTACCATGTCACAAACATGGATGGGCCTCTTTCTATAATCCAAGCATTGGAAATATGGAATAGTGTAGAATCTCTGTCCTCCAGAAACTTAACAACTTCTGCTGTTTATTGAACATTTACTGAATGCCTAAGCTCTGCCCAAAGTGTGTCACCTATATTGCAATTAATTATTACAACACAGTGGCTATTATCATGCCCTCTTTAAAGATAAGGAAACTAAGATTAACAAAAATCAAGAATTTTATCCAAGGCCAGGCACAGTGGCTTACACTTGTGATCCTAGCACTCTGGGAGGCTGAGGTAGGAGAATTGCTTGAGCTCAGGAGTTGGAGACCAGCCTGAGCAAGAACAACACCCTGTCTCTACTAAAATTAGAAGAACTGGCCAGGTGAGGTGGTTCATCCCTGCAATCTTAGCATTCTGGGAGGCCAGGTGTGTGTATTGTCTGAGCTCATGTGTTCAAGACCAGCCTGAGCAAGAGTGGGACCTCCGTCATTAAAAATAGCCAGGCTTTATGGCAGGTGCCTGTAGTCCCAGCTACTTGGGAGGCTGAGGCAAGGGGATCACATGAGCCCAAGAGTTTGAGGTTGCTGTGAGCTATGACACCACAGCACTCTACCAAGGTTGACAAAGTCTGTCTCAAACAAAATTAAAAAAAATATATGAAAATTGAAAAATCAACAAGAAAGTATCCAATGTACTCAATACTAAAATACTAATATGAAGCCAGTAAGCAAACTAATACACACTCACATAAGAGAAAAACTCGATTTAATTCGAGTTTGGGGGAGGAGGGAGGAGGATTGGTGTGCTCCCACCTAATGGGCACACCTCCTGGGGACAGGACACAACTACAACAGGGACTTTACCTAACAAATGCAAACATTGTCATCTAATCATGTGTGTCCTCATATTAATCTGAAATTTTAAAAAAAGTAAAGAAAATCCCCCAATTACAAAAACAAAGAAAGAAAAGAAAAGAAAAATTAGCTGGGCATCATGGCCAGCACATATAGTCCCAGCTACTTGGAAGGCCGAGGCAGGAGAGTTGCGTGAACACAGAAGTTTGAGTTTGCTGTGAGCTATGATGCCAGTATACTCTAGCTGGGGCAAAAGAAAGAGAGACTCTTCCAGAAAGAAAGAAAGGAAGGGAGGGAGGGAGGGAGCAAGGGAAGGAGGGAAAGAAAATAAAGAAAGAAACTTAACCAATGGCACAGCTACAAAGTGGCAGAGCTGGAATCCAGAATCAAGTCCCTCTGTCCACGAAGCTCAAGTTCTTTCCTAGAACACTCTGGGTACAATCTAGTCCTGGGAAGGGTGTGGGTGGAGATACCCATAGGGCATCTCGGGCTAATCATTACTAACACCGCATGGGGCACTAGCCCCCTGAGGAGCAGGCCAGTTCTAACTCTTTCCCACAGTGGCCCTGGTCAGCAGGATACCTAACATCACATTCTTGTTAAATAAGAAAAGTAATTAATAACACTAAGAGTAGAAGTGCCAACTGCTGGCCAAACTTTCTGGTTAATAGCTTTCCAAATGAGGTCACATTTATTACACTTATCCTTTTATAGAGAGACCACAAAGTTGCATAGACGACCATAGATATTGGTACTTAATTAGTGCGGAATGATACAATAAGCCATGTACCAACATGAGTAAGAGAAGATTCTCATCCCCCGCAGAGGTGGGAACTGCCTGGGTTCTTCTGCTTAAATCACAGGGTTTTAGTCAATGATTACATCCAGCTTTTAAATTGTTATCGTTATCGTCATCATCATCACCCCACGACCGTTATTTCTGTCACCATCCATTGAACACACATCACATACCAAACCCTTGCTAAACTGTGTCCATGCATCATCTCATTAACAACCTAGTGAATGCTGTTATGTACCCCATTTTACAGTTCAGCAAAGTAAGGCATAAAAGAGCTAAAATACTTCCCCGAGATCACACAGGTAGTAAGTATATTCGTCTGAAAGGACTAGGATATGCTGCAATAACAAATATCTCCCAAATCTCAGTGGCTTAATTTATGTAAAGTTTGCTGCAGTTCTAAGCATGTCAAAGCCAACTGTCCTCTATGCAGTGACCCCAAGAACTCTGCCCTGTGAACACAAAGCCTGCACATTTGCAGGAATGTGAGAAGAAAGTGATGGGTGTCACGCAAGGAGACTTCTCCCTTCCTCGGCCTGGAAGTGATTCACGTTGCTCATATTTCTGTGTCCCAAACTAGTGACATGACTTGTCCCACTGCAAGGAGGCTTGGGAGTGCAGCCTCCAGCACACCCAGAAAGAAAAGGAAAAGCGTATTTTAGCGAGCACTATGATTACCTACCGCAAATAGGGTCTCCAAAGGCCTCTTAATCCCTGAAGACATCATGGGTTTGGCTTCTTGAACATTTCCACAGGGTGTGGGATGTGCATTGGGCCTGTGCTCAATCCTTGTATGGCCACTTACACGGACTACCACTTAGCCTGAATAATACCATCATAAGCAGTATTGTCCGTGGTATAGGTGAGGAAACTGAGGCTCAGAGCAATTAGATGATTTCTCTAAGCCAGAGCTGAGGCTCAATGCAAGAGTTTTCTACCTGAAAAACCAAACTCCAGCAAGATCACAAAATACAGTACACCCTTCATAGTTGACTGCCTCCCTACATCGACCACCGCCTTATGTTGACCTAATTTTCACAGACTTGACATGCACCACATGTAGTCCATGTAAGTTTCTGATATTGATCACCTCCGTATGTTGACCAGTTTGCTACAGCCCCTGGGGTGGTCAACTGACACCTCTACTGCACTCATTCGTTAATTTACAAAGTGATTGCAAATATATTGTGGACTTAGTGTTGATGACAGTCCTAGGAGGTTGGTAGGGCACCCTCTTTTCACGGGTAAAGATGTTGCAGCTCAGTAAGGTTAAGCACATCACCCCAGAGGCCATGGAGCCAAGTCCATCTACAGTCTAAGTACCGGGAGAATGGAAGGTAGAAAGCCGCCCAGCATCATCCTGGCAGCCCCATCCCAGGAGGGAGAAGGCGAGAGAAATTCCAACCTCTACAGAGTTCATGCTCTTAAACACTTATAAAAGCTTTAATATCCAGACAAAATCCAGACCTAAGTGCAAAGGTTACTGGAGCTGGGATTTTATTGCCAGATGTAAATCCATCTCTCTAAGACCTGTTCCCGTTCCCTAGTGCCTCACTTGAAATATTTCATGTGTGCTGAATGGATTTGCTGGCTCCCTGTTGCCTTCATAAATTATAAAGTCTAAATTTCTTAGAGCCTCCATCCCGCGAGGTAGTTGTAACTGCCCCACACCAAGCTTTAAATGGAGGATGGCATTGCCTCATTCCTAGAGATGGGGTTTATTTACTCTTTCCAAGGATTAACAAATTAGGAGCCACCATTTTAGATGGGGATGGGGCAGGGGTGGGGAGGTGCTGCTTGGCTCACAACAGCTCCCCCCAACCCTTCAGTGCCATCACACCCACGATTCTGTGAACACAATTGATTGGCTCAGTGACAAAGATACTACCCCCAAACTGGACCAATCAGAGTCTCTCTTTCAGGAATTAGGATACTTTTTAAAAGGGACATACTTATTGGAAGCCAACTTTCTTTAATGGCAGCCCCTGGAGAGAAAGTTCCAAGCCTCTTGCTGAGATCTCTAGATCAAGGATCCCAAGGTGGGGCACCTAACTCACCCTTACATTCCACTGCCTTTGAGATACAACTTTTTCATGTCACTTAAGTGAGCCAAGGTCTATCTCTTACTGCAACCAAAAAAATCTTAACTGAGATCCATGTTAACCCATCCACTGTCAAGACAGAGACGCATCACTCTCAGCTTCCCCAATGCTTGGGGCCACTTTTCTCTGCCTCTCCTCAAAACTCAGCAGCTATACCTATATCCTTTTGGGGTCTCCACAGAATGGCAGAGCTGGGTGGTGAGACAGAAAAGAATCCTGGAGTATGCACCGGGGCAGGAGCTGGAATTCTAGAAGCCACTGCATCTCCTGGTGTTATTAGGCGTAACAGCCTACTAGGGCCCAGGGCTGCCACTGTGCAGTGACTCAGTGGGACGCCCACCCTTCTCAGCCACCTGACAACCTTCTCCGGCTTTAGCCCACTCCCCTGTAGCCATCTGTCCTACTATCAGGAACCCTGAGGATCTCTTTCCTTGGCTTTGTATGTGCCATTTCCTCTACTATCTAGAGGGCCTCTCTTCTTTGGTTAAGACCCCAACTAGTGTGTCACAAGATTGTTCCTTTGCATGCATCCACAAGGCAATACCCTTCAGATTACTTATTCCCATTCCCCTTTATGCTTACTCTCCTTCATTGTGCCTGCTGTGTCATCCCTACCATCTGATTGATTGAATGTCCTTCTGCTTCCTTGGACTAGTTATTATTTAAATACCTCTTCATAAGATGAATTCCCCTAATTAGCTATCTTACGCCTCTGTACAAAAAGGACCACTGTTTTGTTTTTTCTTTCTTTCTTTCTTTCTTTTCTTTGTTTTTTTTTTTGTTTTGTTTTGTTTTTTTTTTTTGCTTCTTAAAGTTCATCCCCAAACAGGAAGGAGATAAGGGCTGTGGAAGAGACTCAGTTATTAAAGATTGAAGGACAGTATATCATAAATGCTGCCCCATCCTGCACATAATTAAAGGGAAAACTGTGCAGCATGGGGGCGGGGAGAGAGGCAGGGAAGGGTGTAAGGTGAAGGGCAGGAAAAAAGAAAGAAAAACAGGCCAGTCTCAGCAGATCTCCTTTCTTGCTATGACCAGCTTCTGTGTGGGCACAAATCCTTTTAGAATACGGTGCTCCATCCCTGGTGCCCTCCAAAATGTCCCATGGGTATTAAAAGAAAAAAAAAAAAGTATCTTCTTTATAACTGAGGCAGAGTACACAAATATGGGGATATCTTTATATATGTTGTAAAGATACACAAATAGATTAGGTGAAAAAGAAAAGCAGTAGCATGCTACTCATTTTATATAAAATAGCGAACATTTCTGAGTGGTGACAGTGGACCCGGGAAAGATTTATGTACTTTGTTTTCTTTTTGTGTTTTTTTTTTTTTTTTTTTTTCTTTTTTTTTTGAGATAGGGTCTCACTCTTACTCAGGCTGGTCTAAAGCTTCTTTTTTTTTTTTTTTTTTTTTGAGACAGAGCCTCAAGCTGTCACCCTGGGTAGAGTGCTGTAGCAACATAGCTCACAGCAACCTCAAAGTTCTGGGCTTCAGCGATCTTCTTGCCTCAGCCTCCTGAGTAGCTGAGACTACAGGCACCTGCCACCACGTCCCACTAGTTTTTCTATTTTTAGTAGAGATGAGATATTGCTCTTGTTCAACCTGGTCTCCAACTCCTTAGCTTTGGTGATCCACCTGCCTCAGCCTCCTAGAGTGCTAGGATTACAGACATGAGCCACCGTGCCCAGCCCTTATGTATTTTACATGGTAACTTATTAATCGTCAGAAGAAACTTGCCTGGCAGGCTTATTATTTCCATTTTACCAAGGAGCAAATTAAAAAACAGAGGCCAAGCAACTTGTTCAAGGAAACAGTTAGTAAATGGTGGAGCTGCTATTTGGGTTGTTTGTATACTATGCTGTCTATCATATAGGCTCCCAGCCACCATGACTGCCACTGTGTGTGTGGGGGGGGAGGGAGAGGAAGGGAGAGAGGGAGAGGGAGAGGGAGTGAGCTTGCATATAAAGCTTATATTTATATGATTTATATCATAGAAAATTCTGGAAGGCAGCCAAGAAAGTGTTAGGAGTCCATGACTCTGGAGAGTG